>JAULBR010064282.1:0-14297 GCA_032355825.1 Melanodrymia aurantiaca
TTCAACTAAACACAGCGTAACTTGACTATAACGTAAGACTACCGATTTTACAATAAACGGCAATGCAGTAGCTAGTTGATTTGTTTCACGGCGTCAGTTTTTTTTGTCGGTCACATGTGTGCGACTTGCTAATAATTTGTGATTGCGCATGTGAAAAATTCAGTCGTATACCACCAGTTGGTCGAGTACTTTGAGCGCTGTAAATTATTATTTCCAAATGCCAAAAACAACCGTTTAGTGCCGGAATAGTGCGAGTACTCTAGCTGTACATTCTAAATCTGTGCACGATTGACACGCATCTTAATTAATCCCAATACATAAAAAGTATCTTCGCGGCAGATTAATGTCTAATTGCTCACTGGTGACTTGCGGTGCTGTCCAGTGGTAGATGGTACATCAAAAGAATGAGAGTGGAGAATACCTTGCACCTTGTTGGGTAATTAAACAAGTGTTTTACCGATAAGAGTGACGTGCTTGCTTCCAAGTATCACAAGCGATAATTGATTGTTGAGTCACTCAGAGTGTCAATTTCACGTGAAAATTAAGGAGCAACGGTAATAGATCTAAACGCTTACAAAAAGATTTACGCGCTTACATAATCGGCCAAAGCGTAGCGGGCGCCTTATGGCTCTGGGGAAACCTCTGTAGGACTCTAGGAGGCATGGTTTAGTCTCTGTACGGAGAGGTCAATTGCTTAGCGATTGAAATGCTTACATGTTGATTTAGTTTAAATAAATCACTTTTAAGGAGGTTACGGTGGGGAGTAGAATTATTTGCCCAGCAGACATTTTTTAAAAGGGATGAGTTAGTATGGGGCGAGTTGGTTTTGGTGCTTATTCGTCTGCTATGAGAACAATATTATAATATAATAATAATAATAATAATAATAAAACTTTATTTAATGAGGGTTGCTAGTTTAGCGTTAGCTAATCTTCCACTAGGCCCTCAAAATAAAAATAAAAATTAATAATAATAATGATAAAAATGAAAATATTAAATAACAATCCAAAAATGTGAAATTAATACGAACATATTTACATTAATGTATAAGTTAACACTATATTGACTATGGATTGGTTCGTATAATTAATGTTCACCTTGTAGTGCTGGTCTCTATAAGAACTGAGGCAAGTAGAACCCGAAAGCCTTCGTTTTCCAAGAATGGACATGATCAACCGTTTTGGGTTTTACAAGGGAGGTAAGCAAAGAAAAACAAATAAATAGACTGGTGCTATCTGTATTCTGTATAAGGATTTCCCGCCACAATGTGCACACCGCAAAATAGCGGCGTAGCAATATTCGGAGTCGGTTGAAAGCATTTTGGCGTCAGAAGTCAGTTTTAAGCCAGTTTAAATAGTGTTGTCATAATTTACAAGAAACGCATAATACTAACATAGTTGGTAAGTTTAAAATAAAATAGTTTTGCGTAACTTGGGAAGCTCTGAGCAGATACATTTTGTATCGTACGCAACGAATGCCAAACATTCAACCCACGTTTTCTGCAAAGGGATCGTCTCAAAATGCGGCTTTATGCCGGCATGATTAGGCTTAGCGGGCATGTCTCGATTCCACAATACATTTCCATACGAAACAACGTGTTATTGGAACTTTAGATTTGAAGACTTGTAAAAAAGTACAAACAAGAATAATAATCATACAATGTAACATATAAATTATAATACAGCATTTTTTATATAAAATTTTTAATAAACTGAGTGACGTCAATCATGCCTCAGTCATGGAGAGTCCGGATAAAGAATTATTAGTGTTAAGAGTTTAAAACCAATTGGTAAGAATAGTTCCCATCGATAAAATAACCCACTACCCTCGTCATAGACATGCTGTATTCACAATTCCTCTGCATGAATGCACATTTTATTCGCTCAGAATTCAGCATTTTTGAATTATTGTGATTGTACTTCGGATTCAATCGTAACAGAATCGGAACCATCTCATGGGGACATTACTCTATAGTTTGTAAAGAGTTATCTAACTTGCTAATTAAAACTTGATGTCTTTAAAATATATTGGGACTGTATTAATATGTAGATGCCTGTAGTTTCAATCCAACAGGAGTATTTTTGGACGAAAAAGAATTTGTGAGTGGTCTTAAACATTGAAAATTCAATACAACATTGCTATTATGTGCACCAGCAAAGAGACGGTAGACGAAGGAAATATTTCCGCTGACCCTGTGGTGGTGGTTCTAATAAAATTTTAGGAGTGGGCGATATTAGTATTATTACCGGTTAATTACAATACGAAAGTCCCGATACAATATATTGCGGTAGTAGTACACTTTTTTAATTCTAACCGGTTTAAACGATACAGTCAGGTGTTTCCGTTACACAGATTGGGTCAGTAATGATTATAAAATAATTCCGGGAATTTAATATAATTAGAATATATAATAGCAATGTCAAAACGTTTGTAAATTGTCGGGACTTTAATTGAAACGAATACAAGTATTAGTTTATTAAGTGTATGCATTTTTAATACAACCATAGGTTTTAAAACTTTTTATTAGGTTTAGCGCATTCTGCAAATCCAATACACTTGATTGTATTGCAATATATAGCAATACGATAAAAAGGGGCAATACCCATCCCTAGTTCTAATATGAACCTAGCGTCTGACTGAGTACATTTTATAGCACATTGTCTGATGAACAAAGTTTGTATTTGGTATTTTTGATATGCTAACAAGTATTTGACATACTCAGGATTTTATTTCTGAAATTTGACTTGACGTCCATGCCTTGGTCGTTTGACTAAAATTGGGAATTTTTATTTTCATTGGCAAAACATATTGACATACATCTGAAAGTTATAATTATTAAAACAGTAATACTGTCAGTGTGCATGTACTTGTATTTATTAAAATTAAAATTGGGAATAAAAAAGGACATAGCCTTTGGGGAACGGTGGGGAATGGTGCCGATTATCGGAGTCTAGCAACATATGTGATAAAACACTGATACTATCAAGTTCTTAACTTACTATTGAGCATTATTATTAGTTCAAGGTCATCCAGTAATGTTTGCCAATTCCATCGTAAGCTATGCCCGATGTCTAGTTGTCTTTAGTAAACCAGTCTGATTCAATTGTCAGTGTTTGTGTTTCAGATTGTTTCCACAACGAGTTGCATTATAAATGGAGAAGTTGATTGGTATCCTGATTTTCATCCGTCTTGTGTCCGTCCTGTTCCCACAGATTAGTTACTTGTACCCGGATGAATTCTTCCAGTCAACTGAAATAATAGCAGGTTTGTCTTCGGTTGTTGTAGACTACAGCGTATCCATGGTTAGATCGATGGCACTAAAGATGTAATATATAATATATACCACACTACATGTGTTATCCTACATGTATACCACACACAAGATGTAAATTCCAGGTCTTTCCCCAGGATTTTTTTACAGCGCTTATATTTTCAAAATTCAGCAATAAAATTATAATTTTTGGCAAAATCCATGAGTAAAAATTTGATAGATTCAATGTGTATTATACATTGTACAGGGGCAAATAACTAAATTTAAGGCCCTTACAAAGCCATTATAATAAATTAAGGCAATTACAATACCCTTGAAATAAATCAAAGCGCTTATGGCTCTGGGGAAACCTCTGAATTCTATCTATTTATTACCCGGGGAGCTGCGGACAAGAACATGTGCAGTGTGGTTCGATACGTTGATGAATCTATAAAAGATCCCTTGCTGTTATTCGAAGAAGGGTAGCCTAATAACGGGTCCTCTGTGACCAAGTGTCAATATAACCGTGCATTTGATTTTGACATCCAATAACTGCTGATTATTAATCAATGTGTTCCAGTGGTGTCGTTAAACAAACCTTATCGAAGGAGAGTAGCCTATGTGACAGCAGCGGGTTTCCTCTGTGACCAAGTGTCGATACCACCCATTAACCGCTGATTTCTAATCAATGTGCATGGGTGTTGTTAACTGTCAGTCGGGAGACGGAATTCAGTCGTGGAAGAAATTCAAAAAGTTCTTTTTTCTCTTTTTTATGTAATGTAATTTTACACTGTAATTGTGTAAATAGAGAATCAAAATTTGAAATTATATAATGAATTTTCAGTCACACACATTCACTTTTGTTAACACCCATCAATGTGTTCCACTGGTTTCGTTAAACAAACAATCTTGATCTTCTAGTAATATGAGTTGATATTTTGATTGCAGGAGATGTACTGGATGGACATGCATGTTTTTATTTATAATATTTATTTTTTCGCCAAAATTTTATTTTTTGTTACAAAATTGTAAATTTTTTGTTACTAAATTTTTTGTAAAATTTGATATATTTTTTTATGGTTGTGGCATGAAATTAGCCTCAGTCGGAAAACCGGGAATACAAATGTTTTCAGGTGTAATTTGAGTTGATATTTTGCTTGTAGGAGATGTACTGGACGTTCGTGTGGAGAGAAGCTGGGAGTTCAACACTCAGTCCCCGATACGCAGCATCGTGTTCCCCGCGCTGACTGCCGGACCGCCACTCTACCTCCTCAAGTGTCTGTCCGCGCTCGGCCTTCCACTGCTGACCGCCTACTGGGTCCTCGTGTTGCCGCGATTCGTCATGGCGATCCTCTCCCTCGGCATCGACGTCTCCGTCTACAAGCTGTGTCAGGCGTACAACATCAACGCTCGCTTCGGCCTCTTGCTGTACGCGACGTCCTACGTCACCTTCACCTACTTCACGAGGACCTTTTCAAACACCGTCGAGGCCATCTTGTTTGCGATACTCCTCGTCCTGACGAGACCGGGGATCGTACGACGGTTTCGCGTCGTCAAAAATGAATTCTGGGAGTCGTTGGCTATTGGGGTGGTCGTGGCTGCGGGGATATTTAACCGACCGACGTTCATCGCTTTCGCGGCGGTTCCGATCTTCTGCTGGGCGTGGGACCGAAGAGAAAATGTTGGAGAACTGTTGAGGAAAAGTCTGGTCCCGTTCGCGGCTGCATGTGCGACGAGTGTGTTTTTCGTGCTGTTCGATACATATTACTACTCGCCTAGCGTTCTCACCGGGTTCGGCTCGCACTTCAAACGGTGCGCGTTCAGTAACAACAAACTTTCCTGTTTCTCAAACATGAGAAGCGAAATCAAATTCACTCCGTTTAATTTCGTCAACTACAACCGAAACCCGGAGAACCTTTCGAAGCATGGTATTCATCCCTGGTATCTGAACTTCCTCGTCAACCTTCCTCTGCTGTTTGGGCCGTTGGTTTTCTTCCTCTACTGGCGAATGGCAAAGAATGTCATAAACGTTATATCAGGTGGATTTGTTCAGCTTCAGGACAAATACTTTCTCAACGATTTCCGTCTCGTTTCGACGATGTTATTCCCGATCATCGTTCTCTCGTTCTTCCCCCACCAGGAAGCTCGCTTTCTTACTCCGTTAATTCCCGTCGGAATTCTAATGACATGCCGCTTCTTCAAGTTCCTGAAATTCGAAAGCGTGGAGCCACGGATTAAGATCGAACAGCTTGAGCCGTCGAAGGTGAAGAACTTGACTCTTGGACTGTGGGTCGTATTCAACGTTCTCTTCACCGTTATGTTCGGGTTCCTACACCAAGCTCAACTGGTGCCAACGTTGATGGACATGCAGAGCCACCTGGCGAAGACTTCGAAATCAAGTGGAGATAACCACTTGCTGTTCTACCACACGTACATGCCACCTCGTCATCTGCTGTTACAGTCGCAGGATGTTCAGGAGCGCGTTTTCGTTCACGATCTGGCCGGAAGCAAAGTTACGAAGTTGAAGAAGTTGGTGGATGAGCTGCAAGCGAAGTACGTGAAGGGTAAAGATCGACCGGCGAAGATTTGGATCATTGCTCCGGCCTCGCTTGAGATTGAACGCGAGTTTCTGCAATTCAAGATGGCCGCTACGAGTATGTGTTGGCATCTGTCGATGGAGGATCCTCCGCGATTTCGGAAGTGGTGGAACGCCAAGATGACCTTTAGAGATCTCATGTCAGATATGTGTTTGACTGTTCTCGAGTTTAAGAAAGTGTAGAATTGTTACAAGACAAAGTATACATGTATGTACGAGGGCTTTATAATAAATAATTCAGATGTAAGTTTATTTTTAAAACACAAAGTATACTTGTATGTACCAGGCCCAATAAATAATTCAGGTGTGATTTTATTATTAAAATAAAGTACTCGTACCCCGGTATATACAAAGGCGTGTTCAGGATGGAGAAATCTCGCGTGTAAATTAACTGGTACCCATCATGTTTTATCATATCATGTTCATATAATATTTGGTGCAAAAACCAGTCTAGTGAGTACGCGATATAATTTGACATTGTGCTCTGAACACGCCACATGGCTTACAATAAATAATTCAGGTGTAAGTTTATTTTTAAAGGAAATAATAAAAATTCACTTTTTTTTACATTCACAATACACTGTTCATTAAAGATTACATTTACTTATTTTTGTACATTGACTTTCCAAAATAAAGAAAAAACATTTTATTTATTTAAAATTGTTTATTTTCATGTATTTTTAACATTGGCAATAAGTGGTTCATTACAGATTATGTTTATTTAATACAGTGGTTAGTTGCCATCCATTTCTATATCTCTGCGCATTGTATACAGTTCAGTTAGCAAATTTACTCATACATGTACACAAAATAATATGTTTGATCGACTCTTAATCCAAGTCCAATTCAATTATTAAAATACTATGTCCATGTTGGTCACAGAAACTAAGCACGCCTAAAACAATTTTTATTTCTTAATAAATTAAGTTTATAATGTTCAGTGAACGTACATGTACCTGTACACTTGTTAAGCTTTTTTAGTTTTAATATATGCTACAATGGCTTTGGTTCCATTTCATAAAGGTTAAACCTGCTCAGCTTCAAGGAGGCAATTTCAGGAATTATTCGGCTGCCAAATATCCTTGTATACATGTACGTGTATGTTCAGTCTAAATATATCATCCTGTATTTCATAGTTAATAGTAAACTGTATAACTATTAGTTTAAATATACCGTCCTGTATTTCATAGTTAATAGTAAGCTGTATAATTATTAGTTTAAATATACCGTCCTGTATTATATAGGTAATAGTAAGCTGTATAATTATTAGTTTAAATATACCGTCCTGTATTATATAGGTAATAGAAAACTAGATTATTTAAAAACATATACACACGCGTTTGTTTAGTTTAAATATACCGTCCTGTATTTCATAATTAATAGTAAACTGTAGCTTATTTAAAAACATATACATGTTTGTTTAGTTTAAATATACCGTCCTGTATTTTATAGTTAGTAAACTGTAAAATAGTTAAAAACATTAATTATATATGCATGTTCAGTTTAAATATACCATCCTGTATTTCATAGTTAATAGTAAACTGTAGTTTATTTAAAAACATATACATGTTTGTTTTGTTGAAATGTACCATCCTGTATTTCATAGTTACTACACTGTAGTAAACTAGAATAGTTAAAATCACTAAATATACGTGTTCAGTATAAATATACAATCCTGTATTTCATAGTAACTATTAGTTAATAGTAAACTAGAATTATTAGTTTAAATATACCGTCCTGTATTTCATAGGTAAATGTAATAGAAAACTAGATTATTTAAAAACATACACGTTTTTATTTCATAATTACTATTACTAATACATGTATGTATTAAACTGTAGAATAATTAGGTTAAATATAGTCTTTAACTTGCATAAATAAGTTTTATTGAGTTTTTGTTTACATTAGCAACTTGACTTGTTCATTCTGGAAAAATCCATTTTATTATTTAATCCATTTTGTTATGACATTACCGGACTTACATTCGTGCCTGAATTGCTTTTCTTTTACACTGTTAAAAATAAAACATTAACTTAACGATGTGCAGTGTGTACATGAAACAAGATAACTCTGGTTATGTTTACCAGAGTTAAATGTTTATCTCCATAATTTGACAACATCATTTTTTTTATTACAATATTTAACGTGGGTTAACTGTACACGGGAACATAAAAGGGGAGATAAATATAACCCGGGTAAAAGTGGAGTCTGACCCTGGTTCAATTGCGGAGTCGAAATTACGCGGCTTAACTTTTAGCTCTGTATTTGAGCTCGACATTTTTCACCATACAGATGCATAACTCGGGTTAAAATCCTCGAGTAGATGCCTTACTAGAAATCTCAGACGTGATGTTATGCTGGGTTTAAAACTTCATGTAGATAGGACTTATTAGTAAGAAATCTCAAAGACGATGTATTTGTATACATGTAGGAAGCATCTCACTGCCATTCAACATTGGTGCTTTTATGTGTCGTCATGGCAGCTACGTTTGTATGTATTTTCATTCATCAGACGGTTGTTTGGTTTTGTTTTATCATAATATTATAATCACCATGACAACGGAATATTGGACCGTCTACATACTTGGTGCATTCTCTCACTCATTGCAGTCAAATGGATGATTTAGAATTTTATCTCGATATTAATTTTTAATGTTTTACTCTTTTTATGTTTTATATGTAGATTAACATGTCTCTTACTGTAGTTTGTATTTGTAGCCACCCGTATCCTTTGTTGTTTTTGTGTTGTGATCTTTTATACCATCATAAACCATCACTTGTAATGTTTTCTACTACGTGTTGACATTGTAATGTTTTCTACCACAAAATGTTAACAATGTTGTAATGTTTTCTACCACCACATGTTGACAATGTAGTTTTCTACCACATTTTGACAATGTAATGTTTTCTACTACAACATGTTGTAATGTTTTCTACTACAACATGTTGACAATGTTGTAATGTTTTCTACATGTTGACAAGGTTGTAATGTTTTCTATCATAACATGTTGACAATGTAATGTTTTCTACAACATGTTGACAAGGTTGTAATGTTTTCTATCATAGAATGTTGTAATGTTTTCTACAACATGTTGACAAGGTTGTAATGTTTTTTACTACAACATGTTGACAACTTGACAATGTAGTTTTGTACCACATGTTGACATTGTAATGTTTTTTACCACTACATGTTGACAACCTTTCCTACCACATCATGTTGACAATGTAGTGTTTTCTATGACAAAACATTGTAATTTTCTAGATACGTTTTCTAACACGTTTTAATGTTGCTACCTGTGCCATAACATGTTATGTGTCTACCCGTGCCACAACATGTTGTAATATGTCCATCAGTGCCACAACATGTTGCAATGTGTCTACCAGTGTCACATGTTGTCATGTGTCTACTACAAAGTGATGTACATAATATTTCTAGATTGTTATTAATTTTTCTTAGGTTTTTTTCAGGGCAAGATTTGGTTTCAGCCAATTTTGCAAAAATTTATGGATTTTTCAGTAAATTGTTTTTAAAAAAGTCTAATTTATACAACATAGTGTAAGCCAATAATCAAAATGTGTAGCCAATCTTGTCAAATATTAGCCGGTGGCTCTTTTATTTACATGTACATCTGTACATACAGGGTGAGCTCTGTCTTTTTTAAATATTATTTATCATTCATTGTATAGGGTTGTTATACAGTCATAATACTATCCAAGGTGTTAATGTGTTTGTTGCATTAACCAATGCCTAAATAATATATGTGTTTCTGGTTTCCTGACTGACCCTAATTTTGTCGTGGCTGTAAAAAAAATGAACACACAAAGTTATTTTAGGGAAAATTATTTTTTTTTGGAAAAGTTTTCATTAAAAAAATAAACAAAAATAACCGGAAAAGAACCCCAAACATTTTCGACCTACCTACCCTATTTAGTTCAAGGATGAAACTGGAAACATGTTATTTTTTCACGCCTAAGTATAAGCAGGAATTATGTGTAATTACTGGAAACTAATCAAAATTTATCAGCAAAAGTTCATAAAAGTTCAAGGCTTGCTGAGGATTTCTATGAACGATTGCTGATATGTTATAGCATCACCATCATTTTGTTTATGTGAGGGATAATTATTAGCAGAAATTAAATTAAAGCAAACATTAGCATTGTTTTCTGACAATTATTGATGAAATGTAGCTGTATGTGTACATATGTCATACATTGTAACAAACTTTACGTCATGAATAAGAATTTTTAAAATGTCTAATTAAAAAAAGTTATATTCCATGACTGTCCATAGCAGTTAGGGACGGTAAATCAATAGGCTCAAGTACCGGGGTATGTATGCATGAAGGGGTGGTTAAGCTCACAGATTTGTGTGCGTTGACTTACAAAGGTGGGTGGAGGTGGAGGGTGGCTGGATAGCAGTGAAGACGAGTTTACATATAAATGATGTGATGGAGGCTATTTCTGGGCTTGTTTTCTTGATGTGCAGTGATGTAAACTTTGTAGGTTTTATAACTGTATTTATTATCTAGTAATTTTATCCAAACTCATTGTTTTTGGAGCATCGAAGAATACTTCGCTTTTATTGTTACAGCAGACAGGGCAACGGGAATTGGTAATATAGAAACTTGTTTTCGGGAGTCGGGGTGGATGATCCCAGACAGCAGCTTTTGGAGGAGGGGTGGATGGGGGTGGGGAGAAGAAATGGGAAACACAATTAACTTGGGTCTCCCTTATACATAATTCCTGATTATACCTAATGATATACTTTTGCATGTTTATTAGAGTTAGAGCGTGTTCCTATGCTGATTGCTATATATGTATATGTATGTGTTTTATGGTGCTTCTGGTATGTGTAATACTCCATTACATTAGAAACGGTCATTTCAAAGATCTTTTGTTCATTATAATATATATTAAAGTCTTATTGCGAACTCTGTTTTTAATTGTGATGTCTCGACCCTCGGATTTACCCCTCAATACCAAGTAGGGTATTTTTAGATGCAGACAACATGGTTTCGATGTGAACAGTTTTATTTAAATGTTTGAAGACACAAATATTAGGAATTGTGCATAAATTTCAATGTTTTTCACAATCCGAACAAAGTTAGGATTGTGTTTGGTCGCCTCTAGTGGGCGGTACGCAGTCCAGAGGTAGAGTGACGACCTGTGGTGGGATGGGTCGAGGGATCGATGCCCCACAGCGCAAAATATTTTCCGTTCTAGCCAGTGATACACGACTGGTTTATCAAATTCTGTAGTGTGCTATTCTGTGTATGGGATAGTGCACATAAAAGAAGAATAGCCTATATGGCGGCAATGTGTTTCCTCTGTAACCATATGTCAATATAAGCATGCATCTGACGTCCATTTATTATTGATGTGTTTCAGTGGCATCCTTAAACAATCTTTATGATCCCCTCTCCCTTTCTAAACCTAATAAAACATTGATCAACTGTGGACCGATGTTTTTACATGAAATGCAATCCGAACGTGATATTTTATGCATGGTCCCTTGTTTTGGCATCATTGTTGAATCCAATTCATATTCCAACACTCGGGAAGTGGGTAAAAGGCATGTTGGGATTACTTTTCATGTAAAAACCCGTCTATAGTTTATCAAAAACATTTCATTTATGCACGGTCCCTTACATCATATGTAATCTAAACGACAAAACAATGACTTGGCCAAATGCATATCTTTGCACAAGACCGAGTCAAATGGACATTGATAAAGTAGAGATGGCGTGTACTCAGGAATTGCTGCCCAAGCAGTGTAGATACCAGTTGTTCGTCTGCTGTCTTCATCAAAACATGAGCGGGACGTAGCTCAGAGGTAGAATGTCCGCCTGTGGCGGGATGGGTAGAGGATTGATCCTCCACAGCGAAAACATTTTTATGGGCCATTTTCCATTCCACGTCTGGTTTATCAAATTCCGTGTTGTATGCTATCCTGTCTATGGGAAAGCACATAAAAGACTCCTTGTTGTCGTTCATGGAAGAGTAGCCTATGTGGCGCCAGCAGGTTTCCTCTGTGACCATGTGTTAATATAACCATGCGTCTGACGTCCAATAACCGCTGATTTATAATCAATGTGTTTCTAGTGGCGTCGTTAAATAAAACAAACTTTACTTTTCATCAACACGATAAAAAAAAAACCCGCTGGACTCCAGTACAGAGAAATAGCAGGGTTGTCGAATATAGAAAGTTTATATTTTAGATATCAAAGATCAAATTATTGTTGAAAGTTCTAAAAAACATGATCTGTGCTAGACACGTTATAAGTACAGCCATATTGTTTGTCCATTTGTCTCCATCAAAACGATAAAACACGCTGGACTCCAAGACAGGGAAATGGGTAGGGCTGTCTAATATAGAAAGTTTATATTTTAGATATCAAAGATCAAATTATTGTTGAAAGTTTTAAAATAACATGACCTGTGCTAGATACGAAATAAGCACATCCATATTGTTTGTCCACTGTCTTCATCAAAACGATAAAACACGCTGGACTCCAGGACAGAGAAATTACATGGTTGTCGAATGTAGAAAGTTTATAATGTCGAATATCAAAGATCAAATTATTGTTCTAAAAAAAGCCGTGATCTGTGCTAGACACATAACATTGCCAGACGAAGTCCTTCTGCCGGTCAGTTGCGACAATTTGCGCAAATCGTATCATTTATTGATGACCAATAATGATATATAACTGCAATTTGCAACAATAAGCAATAAAATAGCGTAGGAAATTAGATAAAGGGATAATGAATGATTTATCAATCGTCTCCTACACATGTAACTGTAAATTTATCTTGCAAATATAATCATTGATCAATTACGCTACGTCAAGCCTAAGTTACTCGCTTCTTTAATTTGGTTACTTGTCAGATCGGGCCATTTTCTGTGGAGTTAACATCAACCAGTCCGCACTGTAACTGAATAATCAAATCAGAGTATACAGGAAGACTTCCTATGCACCGCGACATGCTGGAGGCTAGCCGAGGGGAAATAACTCGGCGACAAATCAATTAAAGTACAAGACAGTCAACTTTCATATTTGTCGGCACGTGACTACGTCTTTTCGTCAGCCAATCCAAAATCAATGTAATCTGGTTAAGTCGATGTTCACCCTGTCAGCATTCAAACATCATTCGCTGCGAGCCTGATACACTTTGAAAGATATTTCTTCTTCAGTTTACAAATGCGTCCTATCCATTAATTAGCCATTAGCCTCTAATTTAATCAGCGCTGCACCATTTTGTCTTTTGATGGATTACGACTGTTTTTGTGCAGTGTTGTTTATTTTGTCAACTCTAAAGTGAGTTGAAAGGCTTATTAAATCCAGGCTAGTATAACGTGACAAGCTCGAAGAATAAAACCTGTAAATATCGCGTAGCTATCCACATGTCATCTCAATAGGTGCCTAATTCCAAATATTTTCCATTTGCGAATTAGGAATCCATTGTTCCGGATAAGGGGTTGGGTTTCTCCATAAAATCCTGCCAATTAATTAGATTTTCTCCTCAAGCAAATAACATTAGTGAAAAACAAGAACATGAGTGCGTATTAGAACTTTCAGTCGTTAACACATTGTGTGAAAAAAAGCAACAAAAAACCATGGCCGTATTTTAATTCCTATAGATGTAATAGAATAACGCGAAGTGCTACATAACTTAGGCCAAGAATACTCTGACTGACAAGGGTCTAGATAGACATTGTGTTGGTTGGTTAGACGACTCCTTTACAGGCAGAAAGCATTCTGTTACAAATAGTCCAAGAATACTCTGACTGACAAGGTCTAGATGGACATTGTGTTAGTTAGACGACCCTCTTACAGTCAGAAAGCATTCTGTTACAAATAGTCCGAGAATACTCTGACTGACACGGTCTAGATGGACATTGTGTTAGTTAGACGACACTCTTACAGTCAGAAAGCAATCTATGTTACAAATAGTCGAGAATACTCTGACTGACAAGGTCTAGATGGACATTGTGTTAGTTAGACGACCCTCTTACAGTCAGAAAGCAATCTATGTTACAAATAGTCGAGAATACTCTGACTGACAAGGTCTAGATGGACAGTGTGTTAGTTAGACGACCCTCTTACAGTCAGAGAGCATTCTATGTTACAAATAGTCCGAGAATACTCTGACTGACACGGTCTAGATGGACATTGTGTTTGTTAGACGACACTCTTACAGTCAGAAAGCATTCTATGTTACAAATAGTCCAAGAATACTCTGATTGACACAGTCTAGATGGACATTGTGCTTGTTAGACGACACTCTTACAGTCAGAAAGCATTCTATGTTACAAATAGTCTGAGAATACTCTGACTGACACGGTCTAGATGGACATTGTGTTAGTTAGACGACCCTCTTACAGTCAGAAAGCATTCTATGTTACAAATAGTCTGAGAATACTCTGACTGACACGGTCTAGATGGACATTGT
>JAULBR010064375.1:0-14297 GCA_032355825.1 Melanodrymia aurantiaca
ACTTTCCCATAGACAGGATAGCACACACCACGGAATTTGATAAACCAGTCGTGGATCACTGGCTAGAATGGAAAATATCCCATAAAAATGTTTTCGCTGTGGAGGATCAATCTCTCGACCCATCCCGCCACAGGTGGACATCTTATCTCTGAGCTACATCCCGCTCCTTGCAGAAAGGTATACATTCACGTCATCTTATAGAGTACATTTCTACAAGATATACAACCATTTCGAGGTGATATCAGCTGAGGACGGCAGGTTCACACCCATAGATGATCAACATAATTATTTGGATTATGATTGATCAAACTTGTATATTAGTTTTATTTCTTTGCAACTATCTCCTGTCATAAAGAGTAGTTTATTGGAATAACTGCATGACTGTTAATTGAAAACAGTGCAATATATTTTTTGTCTCATTTTTTTAGATTGCTTGTTATTGGTATGTGTTTGAAAGCTAATCGCCACAAAAGAATTTTTTTTTTACATTTAAAAAACCTTTTATGCAATGGAAATACATATCGAGTCTTTAACATAAATATCTTGATAAAGCCACTTAGAGCCGTGTGCTTTCCACCTTCTGTACTATTATTTCAAGCTTCGCCATCGTACATCTTGTGATAAAATCAGCTCACCTAAATCCCAATATATATTGAGGTTAACTAATTGACTGGGTTTTTTTTAAATAGCAAGGCCTGCAGTATAATATGAGTCACTGATCAATTTCAGGAGATTCAATTTATTCATTTATGTTTATCTTTTGTTCAGATTTTGGTCTGGCATACCCGTACAGAGAAGACAAAGTTGAAGAATGAAGACAAAATGTTTAAGAAATATGGACATAGTTCAGACTTGAAAATAGAAGTTTGATAATATTATATCTTATTTTGTAATCTTTTTTTAGTTATCTAAATAATAGCAGTCAAGTATTAAAAGTGTATAACATTTTTGTTCAGAATTGTCTAGTCAGGAAAAATATGTAACTATGGCAGTATGGACTCGTGTAAGTTTTAATACTTGATATTCCACTTCTTCTAAGTACATATATTAAACATCTCTTCATTTTTATAAATCTTTGGTATTTGGGATTTATTAATGAAAATATATCTGATTAGTTATCAGCTTTAAAACAAATTTGTCCCTTGTTTTTATTGGTTTCAATTTGTTATAAAAATATGTACAGTCAAAGTTAGATAATTCGATGTTCGAGTCTTTGAAGGTTTGTTTTCAAAATTATTTTGGACAATTTACATCTAAACTAATCAACCACATCATTTAAAATCATTCCATATACATGTATAATCATATTTTTACAAAGCTCTTGCCAATTATCCAGCATTTTTGACAATTTCATTGTCTTATTAATCAGCTCAAATCAATAAACCGGTCACTCAGGGTTTAATCTACCATAATTTACTTCCGGTTACCAGCTTATCCCCAAGTTTCCCCAAATTGTTTTCATTTTGTTATTATTTAGAATATAAAACCCACAGATTTTGTTTGTTACATAAAAATATATATGGAAAATACTCAATACTCGAACCAAATTGGAAATTCTTTTTTTAATTAAGTAAACACATCTACAGTATATGATTAAAATCCCTTTTTATTTTAATGCATTGTTTCCCCCAATTTACCAAAGGGGACAAGTGCCATAAATAACACCCTGGGTATGGGATATTCCACCCGTGGGTACATAATTTGATGTCTGGGATGAGGCTTGCTGGGTCCCCAACATCAAAGAAATCCCTCTATCCCACACTAGTACATAATGAAGGATTATTAAGGTTATAATGTCATTTTGTTACGAAATTCTCTAAAATTAAAAAAAAAAAAAATCATTTTGTACCCAAAATAAATGTCACCACTAGAAAGATCATGTTAAAAAATGGTTTATACTGCGACCTATATTGAAACATCCAACCCACATCTGTAAATAAAATCATTTCATGAGCATATATTCAATATTATCTACTATGCTATATAATACTCTACTTTTTACATGGGTACATGTAGGGAAGGTGATGTGCTGCACACCAAAAGTAGGTCAGTCATCTATATTTTGAACTATGACCTATAGAAGAAAATGAGGTTTCTGGAACATATCTCGTATACTGATTGATATAGCCATGTTTATTTGTGGATATACTAGTATGTAGGGATGTTTATATTGCAGACCAAAAGTAGGTTACCGTGACCTATATTTGACCTCTTACCATATAAAATACATGTGGATTTCCAAGCATATCTTCTACACTAAAGATATCGTCTACAGTATTTGTATTTAAGGTCATCAAACGGTATGTGGATACATAAAGTTAGGGTGACATGTTGCAAACACGAACTGCTGCACTAAAGAAAGGGTATCTGCGAAGTCAATACTTTGAGTTACATCTAGTTTTTGTTTGCTACATATCTCAGTAAAAATTTAAACTTAAACATTACATTTGTTGCATTGTTTTTGTGTGCACTGTCTGATGGATATTATTTAAATCCTCCAATTTTGTTACTAATTTGTCTTCATATCCTTTCTCTAGTTCTGTTATGTGTTGTGATTGCCAATCCATATACATATACACTGTACATGTATTTGTACTCCAGTTCTAGTTCAGTCTGTCACCGATATTAAATATTGCGACAGACAAATGATTAGTGATGATAAAAGCACCAAAGTCATGAAATATTACTTGTGAAATATTTATTCCCACATTTTTATACATAGTAGTAATTTACAGAGAACATCATTTATGTTAAACACATGAGTAAAAAATAATTAATTCCAATCATGCTGATCAAAGACAACCTAAATCTTGAATACAATATAAAGTATTATAATATAGTATAGTATATATACACATATTACTAAACAGTACAGTGATATTTTATCATAATCTCGGATGTGAAGTAGAATAGTATTGCACATTAAACAGCTGACTAGATAGATACCAATATAATTATAGGAGTAGACGTCTTATCCATTTTATACTTTGTTCAACTGGTTCTTTTTTTTATGCTATTTGGACAATTGTATTAATATATAAATTACTTTGTTATCTTGAAGGTGAAGGGATTGACACAATATGTGGTTTATCAATGGTTCAGGATAGCCATTATTGTAAATAATAGTTGGTGTATTTAGACATATTCTGCTAGATATTTAGGATACATTTTTAAATTACATGATTTATTTTTAATATACCATAATTATGTGGATATATAGATACCTGTTTTCAGTTGACATTTTATTCCTTGTTTTAACAAAGTTAAATGAAGACATAAACATGTTAATACAAATCACCTCTTCTCTTATTTGTAAAAAAATCTTTCAAACAGGAAAAAATCTCAATTTATTATTATCGCCACACAATTGCAACAAATATCAAATATATTACATGTTCAATCTTTGGAATAAATTTACAAACATATAATCTTTATTTTATATAAATAATGAATACAACAATCCTACTTAAAAGCTTTCAAATAGTTTACATATCAAATTTCCTTGCTTTAATATATTTACAGTACCGGTAATATAAAAGTATATCATAATAAGAATCGTGGTCATACTATGCATGGATAAATAACGAGTAGGAGTTGATTGTCAAACAATGCATGATGGTGAAGCCTGGAGTGTATTATTCGACATGATTAACAACTACAAGTTATTTATTCAACATAAATAATCCACGGTGTCGACAGAATTTCGTTAAAATCTAACTGGTTATCTCTCACAAAAATGAATGAATCCACACACACTCAGAAGCCTTCTAAGTCCTCAGGTGTGTTCTATGCACCACAATCCTGTGTTGAATGTAAACATATTTCGCGTTTGAATCTGATGGCAACTGAAACCAACATTATTAACTATTTATACATAATTTATTACACTTAAAGCGAGATACAAGAGCAGAAAAAAATGATTCAGCTTGAAAACTATTTTTCATCGACCGTTTTGTGCAGGCATCATTATTTTGTTCCAGGTTATTCACCTTTTACTTTATTTTTATAAAAACTTTACATCAATTTAATTAACATACGAGTCATGGTCTCAAGGTAGAATGTACGACATAGGTGCCGATGGTTTTTGTTTGGACTCAAAATATGACACTGCCATAAAATCTTTTTTTCTTATCAAAATTCAATTGTGTAAACAGTTTTGTGTTTAATTTTTTCAAAACTAGCTACAAACACCATATTTAAGTGGCACTCAATGTTGGGAACAACCCATTTTAGGATGAGAGAAATCAGATTGTGAAGTGTCGGACATTAGTTAGTACAATACACAACGAGACGTCGGAAGAATTGTATATAAAAATTTATAAATAATAATGAAAGAAAAGATGCACAAATTGTGTAATAATAATTTAGTTTGATATGTGCAGTCTTTCTCTTTGGAATTCTAATCAATGATATAAGAAAATACATTGTAACTAGTTTGGTGGCCACATATTAAATTTGTAACTGTAAGACGGGGAAACGTTCAAACCACAAGGCTCTTGTTCAAATATGAAATGATGTGCAGTTATCAAGTTGTGTGAATTGAAAGAAATCACAAATCAGCATTAAAAATTAATTAGTAACAATTCATTAGGTTGTCTGTATACAGGAGTAATTTTGTGGGTCAGATCTATAGGTATTCAATTTATAAAGATGCATAATAAACACACTGATTGCAAAATGAAATAAAAATTATTTCATTAGTCAAGATGATGTGTCACTTTTCCAATTTCATCATATTAAGCAAAAGAATTGGCCAATTTTATAATAAATGAGCAATCAAAATATGCTATCCCATGTGAACTTATTGTTATATTTTGTAGCTACGTTAAATGCACTTGATACATGGACAAAAGTATATTTTCATGTACAGATAAGCATTAAAAGTACATGTACATCATTGACACATTCAACTTTGTTACACCTTTAATATAACATCACCACCATCTCAATGGAAATATAAGAGCTGGTACAATTTAAATTGAGTAAAGAACATATGTTGAAATTGACTAATCAAATTATTAGGAGCCCAATAAATTGAAATTGAAAACCAAAACGACTTACAATGTTTAAAAGGAAACAATTCGACTGAAGGATGACCTATTAAAGTTTAGATAAAATTGGTCCATAAATTTACAGGCCATCTGTCTTAGTTGGCCAATTTTGTTGGTCCCCAGTTGACTTTCTAGTCTTAAGACACCACTTTTTAGTGTAGTAGAATGTTTGACTTTTTAGTAAAGGACATTATAAAAGATAAAAGTTCGTTACCATTAGAGCATATTGATCAGTTAAACAATGGCTATTGCATGTCAAATGCAGCAATTTCAGCACAGCCATATGATTTCAGCACAGCCTAGCAGCAATGGCTGGGATATATACACAAATAAAATTTAATATAGACTAAAAATGGAGTGTTGAGTGACTAGATTGTAGAATGAATGCTAAATAATAGAAACTTCTGCCATTGCAATGCTACAATAAAAAATTAAAAAATTAATCGTAGGAGTAATGCTGGATACTGTGGAAGACTTGTTATCTATCTACTGCCAACGTTACTTACGATTACAATTTGTATTTATTTTTCACTTTGGGAAAGTGACATTTCGCTGCTTGAGAATTATAGTTCTATCTACGAAATTGGGTCCAATGGAGTTATGAGTATTACTGGAAAGCTAACATTCCAATCTTTAAGATGAAACCGGTTTCAGTTGCATTATTAAGATATGCAAATGAAACCGGGGCAGATGGATTGTGTGCCCAGGACACATGGTTGAACCTCAATTGAATATAAACACATAAATAAGATATGACTAATTAACTAACAATGGAGATTGAAACCTAGTTCTCAATTCTACAAGCCAAGCATGCTATTGATTGCAATCTCATGATACATCCACTAATGTCAAATAACAGTAGCAGAAAAAAGAAAGTGCATGAGATGATCATATTTAACATTGCAATTTTGCCTGGCGCTCATCCAAAGGATGCTCCATAAATAGAATTTCCCAAAAACCTCTACAAAATGACTCCTCACAAACAATCTTTTTCTAAATATAATTAACAAAGGCATTGTAATAAAAAAAAACCCAGTAACACAAAACTAAATTAGTTGCAATATGGTAGATAGACCATTAAAGGCTTGTCTGTTGAAATTCGCTACAAAACATTACTAAATAACTTTACTTTGAGCTTACACAGACAAGAAATACATGTATAGAAAATTGGTATTTACAAATAAACATTACATTTTCACTTTATAATTAATTCTACTCCGACATGATTTAAAAACTTAATTATAAATACTATTGTAAAACTAGTAATACAATTTAAGTATCTGAAAGTTATTTTAGGACAATGCTAATGATACACTAATTAGTTCATTAACTATTTCATCCAAAACATACATACCAATACATTGCACAATATGGAGTTATATCCAATATCAGTTGGAATTTAAATGCTAATAAACAAATTTTAAAACAAATAAAAATATTGCTATTTTAACAAATGTCAGAAGCTTGAAGGTATTAAAAAAAATATTTGTAAACATTTTACAATTTTGCATAAAAAGAAAACACAGATTTGCTTCTGGGTTTAGGCCTTAGCAAAGATCTCAAAAGAACATTCATGGGAGAAAATCTACACAATAAATTAACTACGTGTACATGATTATTTATCAAATCAATTTAGGCCAGGTTGAGATGTGTAAAACTATTTCTTCACATCACTTGATATAAAAATTGTATCTCACAGCTACCACAGGTCTCGTCTTTAATTGCACTTTGATGCATAACAAAATGTCCTTTTCATGTAAACGTATTAGAAGAACAAAGCATAAAAAAGCTTGATAAAAAAATAGTGACATTGAAGCAAAAGCCAACAAATACATAAATATGGGCATTGGACATAAAGAATATAATCGGACTTATTCTTTTATGAATTCCCGATTAAAAGCAACTGAACATTTTTTAAGCCATTATTAAACCGATATGCTGCAACAAATCAGGACATGTAATACACATTCTCTTGCAGTCAATAACAAGTGTACACTATAAAATATAATAGATAAATAATACAATGATTTGATGAATGATAAAAAAATGTACAATGTCACTCCTTGTCTATAGAACCAACCCCTTCAGTAATGAACTAGAATAATCTCATCATTAAAACAGATGCAGAGCTATTGGAGAGTTTATGTGGTCAAAAGCCAACATGGCTAATTACAAAGGAGTTTTTTTATGATCTGCCCCTGACAAAAGAATTAATAAAATCTAAAATATTCATTTAAAATGTGTTTAGGCATCTGTGTGTGATCAAATATGTCTATCTTATTTTATTCTTATAGCAGCTAAGACTTCTTATTATAAGAAATAGGTGAAAATGAAATGGCTTTAAATGCTCCAACATGACAATATGAGTTTAGTTAGTTACACACACAAACATATTGCCATCCAATTAATGTGCTATAGAAAATAAAAATGGAATTGTGCAAATCCTTTTTTTGGGGATAACTGAAAACATTTATGTACGATCAACTCGCCAAAACTAAAATTGTTCTGTTATCAGTTATTATATAAATAGAATCCTGAAGAATTTCCAGTTTGTGAAGATTAATTGTAAGTCCCATAAGTCATGGAATATTGTCATAACCTCCTGGCGGATGCAATATAGGAAGCATTTCTTTTTTCTTCTTCTGTGGGTTCTGGAATGACAGCTTGAAGAGCTGCAGGCGTCAGCCATTCTTTGGGAATAGCACGTTCAAGAAAAGGGATACATGAACTCATATATGCAAGTCTGTTCACCCAGTTGGGTAGAGATTTACCACATATAATCTGAAAACAGACCATAATAAACAAAATTAAATAATCTTTTTCAATTTTCTTAATATCGTTTTCTTAGCAGAAGGTGCATAGAGGCTACACAGTATGTTACAAAGTCTGTCAATGCATTTCCCACAACATTTACTATATCTAGAATCGATATTTCAAATTAAAACATTCTTACAAAGCACACATGAAGATGTGCTAAACATTTATCGATTGGAATATGTGACATGTACATTTTACAAAGTGTAGTCCTACATGGGCTGAAGATTCATTTCCTGAACTAAATGTTTGAGTTGGCGAACCATCTTGTTTGGAACTCCAAACTGTAAATCATCATTATGCACAATGGTTCATAGGCACACCATATTCTCAAGTGAAACAAATATCTCTAAAAATAAATGCAAGACGCAAAATGATGGAACAACACAGCATAACAAATTGACATCAAAAACTGTTTCACGGCATTATATGCAGCAAATTTGAAAAATATCCACTGCAAACTGCTCCAAGGAATTACACAAATGCATAATGAATAAATATTGATAAGGAGATAATTCTTACATTAAGATAATATAATTTACAATCATTGCAATACTGCAAACAAGAGATAACGTTTAAAACATAATTATACAAGACAAAATTTTATTTTTGTGGGAGGTGAAAAAAGACTAAATACTGTATAGTCACCTGTGTTAGAGTGGATGTGAAGTGATTACAATTTTTGCTGAGCAAATGATACTGATCACCACGAAACTCTTTGCCAAGTTGCTCAGATATCTTTCGTATATCATCTGGAGAGAAATCTGTAAAGCCTAGATCGATGGATTCCCTGTAAGAAAATAAAAGTTTGAATGCAATTGTGCCTGGATTTGATATAGCATGAAACAATGTGACAATTAAGGGTTGAAATTTTGTGAATGTGAAATGGCTGCATTTGTTGTCATCTAATGTTAAAAGATGCTGGTATATGTATATATTACTTACTTAAATTTAAATTGTTCTCCTAGATCTTCCGAGTCTCGTGGTGTAATTTCAAACACTCCAGAAAATGGAAATGGGTGACCACCATAAGCATATTCTAAAAAAACATTACAATAAATATAAAACAATGTTGGTATCCTGATTAGCAGATATCATACACAATTTGGTCTTAAAGAGCCTAAGTAAAGAAATACGCTATACGCTGTTTGTTTGGTGCGTACGTATTATTAATACAATGTATATGAAGTACCAGCATTGTTTTTCGAACCCGGTTGCCGGTTTTATTTGTATTCGCAATAAACTATCACCTTTTTTCTCCGCCGCCCAAAAATGTCTAGTTTTAAGATCTATGTAGTCACCGTACTTGCTCATCTAATGCTATTTATACGTACTTCTGACATATGGAATATGTTTTATTGCTAAAATTAACATTTATTAACATCATATTGATTACATCTATATTCATTCAGGCATATATGTATATTCAATGAGTTTGTAGTACATTAAAGGGACAGTCCCGAGTTTCAAGACGAAACAGTAAAGTAAAGTTTATATTTAAATAATTATTATCATGTATCCCTCTTATGCCGTTGCTCAACGGCCGGTGTTTAAATATATTCTGTTCTGTTCTGTTCTGTCAAACACACAAACTGTCATAACTATAGTTCTAGAAACACATCGATTATAAATCAGCGGTTCTATTGACACATGGTCACAGAGGGAACCCGCTGTCGTTGCTTCATGGGCTACTCTTACCGAAAAACAGCAACGGGTCTTTTATGTTTACTATCCCATAGACAGGATAGCACACACCACGGAATTTGATAAACCAGTCGTGTAACACTGGCTGGAACGGAAAATAGCCTATAAAATGTTTTGCGATGTGGAGGATAGATATCTTGACCCATCCCGCCACAGGCAGACATTCTACATGTAGACTACGTCCCGCTCCCAGTTACAGATAGTATTACCTGCGCCATCTTCGCTAGCCAAGGGACTTTCCATCTACATGTATTAATAGACTCCATTTATCCTTGGCTCAGTTACGTCACAATTCCACGTTCGATCACAGTGCTCTCTTTTGAAAATAAATTTGAAATAACGTTTACGTCCCTTGGATGATTTCATAATGACCAATCACAATACGTTTTACATTCGACATGATTTTATACTACCACTGAGCTACTCCCCATTCGTTGAGCACCAAGGAAGTCAAATGATACACTTTTCAAATGTTTATTCATTCAGGATTGGATTAGTTAGTGAATCTTCACTCAGGAGTAACATTAATAGAAACTTTTATAAAAGTAATCTTTACAAATAACTAGAACCAACGATTTAACAAGGTTTTTGTAATTTTATTTTACATGAAATAAAGATGCAAATGATGTTGTATTATCTGAACATGTGTTTGCTACAAGTAAATAGCAATCCAAACAGTAATGAAACAGCACAGAATAAAGCAGATGCATACATTTACTTCCCCGATACCAGTTGCAAGACAGTTTAGCAACTAACACACATTCCATATGGAAGTGAAGTGAACATTTAAAAAATACAAACGTCTGTAGTACATACATGGAAGCATAGTGGATAACATTGGCTTATTTAACAAAACCACTGGAACACGTTGATTAATAATTAATGGTTATTGGATGTTAAATGCATGGTTATGTCGACGCATGGTCTCAGAAGACATTGACAGCTGCCAGAGGCTACTGTCGCTAAATGACAGCAAAGGGCCGTTTATGTGCACTTTTCCACATCCAGGATAACACACACCACAGCCTTTGATGGACCAGTTGTGTATCCATGGATGGAACGAGAAATAACACTAAAGGTCCAGATATACAGAGAGCGAACGCGACCATCGCGACTTTTCGCACAAATCTCCATTCACTCAGAAGCGTTCGTGGTCGCAGTTGGTATAAACGCTTCCATTAATATTAACGTTGATCAATCCAATGCGAACGCCGCGGTCGCGCTCTGTATAACTGGACCTTAAGGGTGATCAATCCTTCAACCCATTGGACCTCAGATGGATGGTCTAATGAAATAAATATATTGTATTTAATACATCTACCATTAAAAATAATGGAGTGTAAATTATATAGAAGAAGGTGAAAAAACAATATGTGATGCATTGGAATGTAAACAACCATTTGCAAATTAAAAAGATAACGGTACTATTTTTAAAAAACCATCTCTGTATAATCATTATAAAACAATTAATATTTTTAATAGCTAATACAGACTGCCAATATAGTACATGTACAGGTAATTCAGCTTTATTTATACAATATACCTACCTTACGTTCAATAGAGCGAGCACTCTGGAATTACGTGACTGGTACCGGTCGTGTACTATCGTATCACATTCATTTAATGTTAGATGCAAACATCGGTGTAAAAACGTTTTGTCTCGATAGCAGAATGCTCGTCTTATTGAATATAAGCATGGTAAAGAATATTTATAACAAGGATTGTGAATATCAAAGTTGCATAGAATTGAAAACATTACCCTACGCCTTTCAATTTTGTATAAATATATATCATGATGTTGATGAAAATGGTAAATTTATATATTTACAGTCTAATAAAATACATGTATTACAGAAAGTATTTTTAACGGATGCCTGGCATGGCATAACACTTGTATCTGCTTTTTTAACCTTTTGGTTGTTAAATCTTGCAAAACAAAAACATTTGATAAGTTGTTTTCTAAAAATATTGAAGAATGGACATGTGATTTAAGGATGACAAACAAATGTGTTTTCACTTAATCTAATTTCTCATGATCACAAGTCATGTTCGCGCATGGTTGTATATTAAGCATTGTGGCCATTTGCAAAGAACATACGGTTAATCAAACTTAACAAATGTAAACAACCTACAAATCCAATAAATTTTGTAAATAACTTGCTCTTATAATATGATACCATATACTTCCTGAAGCACTGTTAGCAACACTTGATGAAAATACTAAAAAATGTTTTGATATTTTCAACATGTTTAAGCATATTGTCAAAAATAATATTACAAATAGAATATTTCTGTAATGTTTGTTTCTTACTGGCCCATACAACAACTAGAGTTTAACTAATGGCTTGACACATCAATAAAATAATCGTAGTTATACACATTTAATAAATGCAGCATGAATGATTATTGGCCAAGATCGATTACTACAGTACTGTACTGCACTGCTCCGTTTAGATGCAATATTCATGTCTGCTTTCTTAAACAGAATCACTCAACATTTTGACGCGATCACGCGATGATGGAATGAAGCTAGTTATATGTAAATTCATTTACATATAAATTCATTTACATATAAACAGAAGATAAAACACTGGCCTTGTTTATCCACACAATTGCATACAATTATTATATGATTATAAATATCGACAGAAATTACGTGTTTTACATTGTACGAATAACTGCACAAAACATGCAACCAAATAGTTCAAACACTTCTATGGTCACTGCTATTATCTGCAGATGCAGCAGAGTTGAACCATTTGGTGCCGATTTTGGTGATCGTGGATCTAAGTTGATCCTGGATAACATTGCATACATTGAAAGGAATACCTATGCCGATTGGATAATGTGCTTCAAATCACTGAAATATTCATCCTACCACCATCCAGCTCTCGACTACACCTATCTGTAAAGTTCTCCAAAATCATGTTTAAATCTAATCTGCATAGATTACTGCAGGAATGAGTGGGTTTTTTTAAAAACCCATGCCATCTGTTGCTATGATTTGACGCAAGCATAACAAACAATACGGTAAGCAAAAAGCATGTGCTGGTATTGGAAAATCGACAAGCTGTTCAGAAGAACACATTTACAATAAAGTAGGGCCTACATTCACACCAAGCTAATAAATCGTGTTAAGTAGTAACTGAATATGTTTACAATGAAGTACATCATCCTAAGCTAAATCCTGCTAAGTAGTAAGTCAATATGTTGTATAACGAATGAACAATCTGAATGCGCTGACAGTTGTAATGAATACTACGACAATCTCGACAGTATAATGTAGCACTAGATTTGTATTTGTGAAATGATTCGATGCTTGGTGAATAATATATATATGGTAATGTATCAAACTATTGGAATGCACCATAAGTGGAGATATTTTGAATACAGATTATATATCACTCCATAGATATTAATGTAGTCCCCATAGAATAATTTAAAATGACAAACATGAACAAAGACACATTAACAGATGACAGCTGAACACAAAACAATATACTGTTACAGTTACTTTAAATACAATGATTACAGTGAAACGGGTATTGTTCTCCTGAATGTAATTTCAATGTTTTCACATTTGTAATTTAACCACAAACGTGAATCATGTCAATAATTATTAGTAATATCGATTAAACAATACAATTTTTTTCCTCCAATGCGAACATTACATGTACGCCTATCTATCGCTGGTTAATCATATATATTTTTTTAAATTGCAAAACATCAACAGATGCTGTTGCCCAATTAACAGTATTCAATTGATGGCATTAGAGTACCGGTAATAACGTATGTTTTTGTGTGGTGAATACATGTACTGGTATACACTGGAGTATTTATAATAGCATGTACAGTAATACCATATTTTTGTGCAATAGATAAATGTATATTATCCTACAGTATATTTCCTAGCATGTATAGAACGTGCACAACTATAATTGTATTATAAAGCGACTGTTGAATAAACATGTCTCTTACGACATATTAAAATGTTGAATTCTCGTTCTTGGGGGAAACATCCACCGATGGTTTGAAACATTAATAATTAAATTATAACGATAGCAAACTCAATAATTTTTATGCTTTCAGGCAAAAGAAAAAGAAACTTTCAATATTTATAGCTAAAAGTATTACGGTACCTAAAACTTGCAGCTTCTTTCAAACCATGGGAAGATTAGGTGTCCTAACTACAGTATTTACTTTTTCTTAAAAATATATAGGTTGTAGAACAATTATTTTGGAAGGATTAAACCTAAATACTTATAAATAATTCTTAATAATGTTTCGGTTGATTCTGATTACTTGAAGTCTATAAAAGATGAATTCTATATTTAATCTAATAACTAATCTCCAAAATGAAATATACACCTGTGATGAAAATAAAAGTAACTGAACATAATGCACCAAATATCAGAAGTGTCTCGTTAGGAAATAATACTGCTATAACATGAGACATTAACAGGTCCACAGAAAGCAACATTCTATGTACATTACTGAAAACTATGATTACTAAATACGAATTGAAAGTGATTATATGAGCTAGTGTTACCTTTAATTCAAGACTCGAGTGAAACAGAATAATGAATAAAATTGTACAAACCAATCTATGCCAGGAAAGGAAAGCGATCGTTTGCCCACTCCTCCACACACGCCTGGGCCCGGTTGTTCGAAACCTGGGTTAACGCTAACCCTGAGTTAAGTGCCTAACCCAGGGTTAAAGTTAACCAC
>JAULBR010064460.1:0-14296 GCA_032355825.1 Melanodrymia aurantiaca
CATAATCAGACAACTTCATACTAAATTATAGACAAATCTTATTTGTTTTGCTTTGTGTATCCAACGTCTTTAATACAACATTTAAATTATAATAAACTTAGCTTATTACAACTAGGTATGCCCGACAAAAGTAGATAATTATACAGCTGTATAATTTGTTATAAAAAGTAGTCTACTATTTTGGATACTATATTTTACATCACATACTAACATTTGAGGGGTTTTTTTTAGCCATTAATTCACGTTATATCTCAATATAATTATAAACTGAATTTAATGTACTCATCACTGGGTAGGAGCCAATACTGGGATTAAAGATCCCATATGACATGAATGGGATTCAAACCCGGTACCTACCAGTCTTAAGCCTGTTTTGCTAACGACTGCGTTACGGAGGCCGGTTATAACCAACTTTCTGGTTGCTCCCTTAAATAGAGACCAAGTAAACGGCTACGACCCAAGTCTTGTAGGGCTGAGTGCCACTGTATTGAAGCTGACACCTGTCATATTAAAGCTGCACAGACTTCCACCTGACTGACTGACCATACAATTGGCGTGAAATGGGCTTTGTGCGGTGGTAATGGGGTATACACCATGTAGGTGACCCCTATTGAGGCGCGTGTACTTCTCTTGGCTTGCCGCTATTAGAAGCAACAAGTGTCACCAAGATGCAAATTACTCTATAGCTTCTCATTCAGACCGAGCTGAAATACAGTCAGAAAGTTTGTAATAGACGTTGGAAACCAAAGAGCCCGATGTTTAAATCTCTTTTCAATGGTGACTCTCAAAATTGATCCACATTATTAAACCAAAAGTGGGGTGGAAATCAATATTGAAAGATTGCTTGCAGTTCTAGCTTAGTAGAATATAGTTTAGCATTGATTGCATTCTGCGGTACTGAATATGAACAGAATGCCGCTGTGGGATCAGGGATTTCAGTGCATTTCACATACAACAACCACCAATAATTAATAATCAATGTGTTACAATGGTGTCGTTAAACAAACTTTACTCTTTAGATATCAACATTTATTTATTTTTCTGAAAGAATACAACAGCCTTGAACCCTTTCCTCCCCAACCTTCTCTCCACCACAAATGTATGGTTTCAACGATGGTAATAATGTTCATAATTGTCAATGGTGCCTTAGACATGTGTAAATTGCATCATATTTATACTTCGTCTCACAACATTTGTAGTATGTTTTTCGTACAAATGTTGTGACACGAAGTATAGTGTGGTGCTATTTAAAAGTACTGCGATATAAAATGAGTATAACTGTTTTCAGAGTGAGCTGACCGATGTATTAGCGGAGGTGCTGGATTCCATGAACGTCACTGAGAGAGGAGTCTTTGTTCAGGCATCAACTCTTGGATCACTTGAGGCCTTACTAGAGTTTTTACGAACTTCAAAAATACCTGTGAGTTGACAACATTCAAATTTGTTTGTTGAAAACAATTTTTAGTAATACATGTACATATATACATATATATTATTTGTCTAACTTTCATTATAATATTTAGTAGTAAAGCGTATCATAAAATATTGTTTTTTTCCGGTTACCCGACTGACCCTAATTTGAACCTGCCGACCTTAAATCTTTTTTTCGTATGTCCAATTTTTTTTTTTAATATAACATCGATTTCAATGAAAATTTTCCAAAACTATTAACACCTATCAACACCTATATCTATAAATAAAATTATTTTCCAAAACAAAACTTTTTTCCTACCTACCTACCCTATATTTTTCCAGCATGTAATAGGAAACGAGTAACTTTTTTTGTTCAGCCTAATGAAGTATAATTATAATAATTGTAATTATACAGTTTCAAAATTATATATTTGATCGATTTTGTAGTGGACGTTATTTCAACTTTTTGTATGAACCTTTCAGATTTTGTGTTGCCACTGTTACAAGTTTCTGTTGTGTTTGTGTCTGATGTATATATTTTTTGCAGTATGCTGGAATCAACATAGGTCCTGTCCATAAAAAAGATATCATGAAAGCTTCGGTTATGTTAGAACATGATAGTCAGTAAGTATTCTTTTCAGCGATTTTTTTAAAACTTTAGCCATTCAATCTTTTATTGGTCAACCAGTGATCCATGATTGGTCCATCAAAGGCTGTGTGGTGTGGTATCCTGTGTCTGTGAAAGTACATAAAAGATCCCTCATTGTTTTTTGTAAGAGCAGCCTATGTGGTAGCAGATAGTTTCTTCTGTGACCAAGCGTGGATAATACCATGCGTTTAACATCCAATAACTGCTGATTAATAATTAATGTGTTCCAGTGGTGTCGTTAAACACACCAACTTTATCTTTTATTGGTCCTACAACTTGGCCAATAATCAATTCTTGAACGTATTTTTTTACTCCTTTTAAGTAGTACATTATATCATGTTGTGTAGCAGCATATTTTTGTGTATTTATTGTAAGGAATTTGTTTTAATTTTCTTCTTCTTATTTTATAATTTTAGACCTTTTAAGTAGGACTTTATATGGTGTCTTATGGCAGCAGATATTTGTGTATTTATTGTAAGGAATGCTGATATTTTTTGAGCCCATTCTAAACTAATAGCGAGCCATGTCCTTCTCATTGGCAACATGTAATTAAGCCGAAGCTAAATATTACATGCACAGTTTGTCATGCACATCTGTTTGGCCGATCCCAGGGAGGATTGCGGTTATTTTCAATTAATGATGCGCTGTGAGACAGAGAATCGCTCCCACACCTGTGAATGGAAACGATGCCGGCTTTCATCCGAGCACACCCTCAGCTAATTACTTGGTCAGATATTCATTAATATTGCAGCGCAATTCCTGCTACCGTAATTCCTGAATAATGCCATTACTAATCTGCTGTAACCATACTTCCTCCACTGATGGCAAGTCTGTATGTTCTATTCTTTGCAAAAATAAATGAGCTAATTATAAACAGGATACAATACATCTGATGTGGAATGACGAGTTTGTAATGTTTCTTTCAATACGTGGATGTAATCATGACAAAAATCTTCATTGATTTGTGAAAAACATTTCAGGAAATACAAAATAATTTTTAATTATTTTAGATGTTGCAATGCATCATGGACTTCACTCATTCAATTTTTTGTGTGTACTTCTTATTAAAATTTATATCTAATTATGTATTTGGTCAAATATGTTCCATTTCTCATTTTGTCATCGCCGCTGATTAGCACCAGTTGGCAGATAATGAATGATAAAAGATAAGTTTGTGTGTTTATCGACACCACTGGAACACATTGATTAGTAATAAGCGGTTATTGGTTGAAAAATGCATGGTTATATCGACACATTATCATAGAGGATACCTGCTTCTGCCACATATACTACTCTTACTGAATATCAGCAAGGGGTCTTGTATGCGCACTTCCCAGACAGGATAGCTCACACCACAGCCTTTGATAAACCAGTTATCCATGGGAAATAACCCCATGGGTCCACAGAGGAGAATCGATCCACCGACCAGGCAGATGCTATTGCGCTGAGCTATGCTCTGCTCCGATAATGAGTGAAGAACTCCCGTGTGAGGTGCAAGCAGAATCGGTTCAACAATGCTTTTGTCATCGAGTGGTCAGACAGTTATGAATATTTTAGCAGTCAATTACGGGCGCAAGTGAGAGAAATCTTCCCAGGTGGATGTCTGCCCATCCTGTTTCCTTTGTAGCCCACATTTTAAACGGCGCTCAGTTAATTAACCATGTTTGCCTCGAGCCATTTTTATCAACTCCAATAAATGGAACTTTTAATGGCAACCAAACATGATTATCGAAAATGTATCTATCTGTACTTCAGACATCGGTTGTCTGTCAAGTTTATAGATGTGAGGCAAGCAGAGTTCAAGCTTGTTGAAATGAATCTACGCAGTCATCGAAATGTGCAGTTGCAGTCACCATAACTATTGTAAAATTTGAGACAGCATTTTCATGCCATCGCCATAAAAAGTGTTGCTATTTCATTCCCATTGGGTTATTTCCCATTCCAACCAGTGATCCACAACTGGTTCATTAAAGGCATCGTGTGTGTTATCCTGTCTGTAGAAAATGCATATAAAAGACCCCTTATTATTTGGTAAGAGTAGCCTAACTGGTGGCAGTGGTTTCTTCTGAGACTATGTGTCAACATAACTGTTTGACATCCAATAGCCGCTGATTATTAATCCATGCTCCGAGCTCTAATGGCGACATTAAACAAACCAACTTCATCTTTGTTTTAAATAGCGTCTTTAATAAAATGTTAAATTAATCTGCGACAGAGCTTAATTGCAGTCATAAAATTGTCTTAAATTTAGGGTTATTTAAATTTGTATCCAGGTAAGACACACAGTTATTCCACCTGCTCAACTATTGATATTCAAACTTGGAAACCCTCATGACCTTGTTTACACATGATCATAGTAACTGTTTTCAATAAATAATAATTATTTACTCCCTTTGTGCATATAGTACAGCTGCAATTGAATAAATTGTCTTTTGTCACTACATTATGTTATGCTCTGTGTTCATTAAACTTAGTGAATTTTCTTCAGTGTCGCTCTTGTAACCAAAATGGCTGCGTTGGTCTCACAGCTACGTTTAATAACATTATGGGACAGGTCTTTGTGAATGAGTAGATCTATTGTTCAATTATTTTTCCACTTTTATGTTGACAATTCTTTGATACATTATTTATTAATTATATGGAAATTCACTCATTTATACCAACATGATTGGTAAACATTGGTAAACAATATGCCTTGTGTTAACTCACTATGTGTCTTGTTATTTTCAGATATGCTGTGATTTTAGCGTTTGATGTGAAAATTGAACGTGATGCACAAGAGTTATCCGAGAGTCTTGGAGTGAAAATATTTACAGCCGACATTATTTATCATTTGTTTGATCAATTCATGGCGTATCGTGATGAACAGAAAAGGAAAAAACAAGAGGAATTTAAACATATTGCTGTGTTTCCGTGCAAATTACGTGTTTTGCCACAGTTTGTTTTTAATTCAAGAGACCCAATTGTAATGGGAGTTTCCGTGGAGTCTGGCTTTCTGAAGGAAGGGACGCCCATATGTGTGCCATCAAGAGAGGTACGTCTTTGTTTCTCATGACACAATTTATTATTCACACAATTACGTCAAAGCAAATAGCTTATAAAAACTAAGTAAGGTGAGTGATTTTTTACTGTTAGATTTTAGAGTGGTTGAATTGTAGTATGTTACAATAACCAGATGGTATATTGTATAGGGGCAGATGGTAACATGACACAGAGGTGTTGAATTGTAGTATGTTACAATAACCAGATTGTATGTTGTATAGGGGCAGATGATAACATGTTACAGAGGGGTTGAATTGTAGTATGTTACAGTAGCCAGATTGTATGTTGTATAGGGGCAGATGGTAACATGTTACAGAGGGGTTGAATTGTAGTATGTTACAGTAGCCAGATTGTATGTTGTATAGGGGCAGATGATAACACGTTACAGAGGGGTTGAATTGTAGTATGTTACAGTAGCCAGATTGTATGTTGTATAGGGGCAGATGATAACATGTTACAGAGGGGTTGAATTGTAGTATGTTACAATAACCAGATTGTATGTTGTATAGGGGCAGATGGTAACATGTTACAGAGGGGCTAGATTGTAGTATGTTACAATAGCCAGATTGCAAAGCAACCACTTTTAGCAGACCTGTGATATATTGGCTGGCTTGTAATATGTTACAAGTTAGTTGAATTGTAATTTGTGTCTATAGTTGTTGCATTATGCTACTTGAGTCTGAATAGTCAAATCTTGCATTAAATTCTTTTTTTTAAAATTGCTTAAATTGAGAAGAATATTACAAGTACCCGCTTCTTTTTTTTTTTTATCATTCCCAATTGCAGGTTAACTGTGCTCATTCTTACACACGATTCAAAAGTTAAATCATAAGCCTGTTCAATGTTGAAATGTGCTACTTTCCCAGATAAATTTCATGGGATGATATTGCCCATTGAGAGTGTACATGGTGAGTTACCTACTAAGACGGGATTGGAGTCTTACACAAACATTGGCTGTGAGCTTAAGAAGCCCTATAATACCTTGTCACATTCACCTCCGACCCACGGTCTTGACCCCGTCATATCTTTTTTGTTGAGACACGGGGATTTCATCGTGGTGACAAGTATTTGTGTTTACCTTGTTCCCAGCAGACGGCAAGGAATGGCTGCGAGATTGTATCTCAGTTGAGGTATTAAGTTTGTCGTGTTTTCAAGGATTTATACACAGTTATGAAATCCATGGCTAATCTCTGAATGGTTGGTATTATCTTCTCAATGGAGCCAATTGGATTGGGAGGGATTTAGTGGAAAGTGACCAGTTTGAATACTGCTAGAGTCGCATTCAGGGGACAGACTCCAAGCTTTTCCTGTAATACACATGTACACTATCAAACAGACAAACATGGGATAACTAACTATCAACTATATATATACATATTTATGCAGCCGACAACTTGCTGCAGTTGGGGGAAGGACAAAATGGATGCCCTCTATCAATGTCTCCATGCATGTATAAAGTGAACACTGAGAAAACCATTCTTGTTCCATTCATGCTTTGGTCTCACGTCTAGGTTGAAGATTCCTATTATCCTGACAACATTGACTTTCCTGTGACATTTTCATTGAAACTACTGCTTTAAATAATAAAGATATGTCTGAAAGTGTCATAGCAGGAAGCATCATTTACTGTTAGGGCCTGTTTTACATAAATAAAACCGGCCCTAATTCATAATTTGCATGGAGAATTATCAAAAAAAAATTGTGCCTAAAATATATAACTGAAACAATCCACAAGCAATTTCAATTTTAAAACAGTAATTTATGTCATGTTTTCTACTGATTGATGTTTGACATCTGATGTTTATCATCCTAGGAGTATCTGTGGGTCGACGTATATTATACCTCAACTTCAATGAAGTTGGGCGGTATATTGTGTTTGCGTTATCCACGCATCCGTCCAAATCATTTCCACAGCATAACTCCTACACTAATAGATATAGCGTCATCAAACTTTGTGGGAAGGCAGTGTGTCACACACCAGAAATAGGTCACTGTGGCCTATATCTTGAACTCTGACCTCCAATGAAGAACTCTAGATTTTCACAGCATATCTCCTACACTAATAATTGATACATTGTCATCAAACTATGTGAGTGGGTACATATAGGGAAGATGGGGAGTCACACACCAAAAGTAGGTCACTGTGACCTATATCTTGAACTCTGACCTCCATAGCAGAAATTTAGGTTTCTGGGGTCGGTTTAATGAGCGTTGCTTAACGCAACTATAGAGTAACGTGGTCCTAATGATTGCGCTGCCACAGTTGTGTGTATCGGTAGCAGCAGCCACGATACTAAATTGACCACAAATATTGTCATTTACGCAATCGTAGTGTAATGTCATGACTATGACAGTGGCAAGTGACGTTATAACCTCTCCATTAAACCGGCCCCTGGAGCACATCCTGTGCACTAATTGATATAGGATTATCAAATTTGTTATGTTGGTACATGTAGGGAAGACAGCTTGATCCACGAAGCCTATGCTTCAAATTACATCTAAAAAAACAAATATAAAACTTACTGTTAATACACAACTTAGTGTTAATTCAATCATCTATTAAATGTATGTATGATGGGGATGGGGATGGGTATGTCCTTCAGATGTACTATCTCTGATGTTTTATTTGCCAGTTTTAAACATAATGTGTCTGATCCACAGATCAGCGGTTTATTGACTGCAATCAAACTGATCTGAAAGTACTATTCGAATTAGGATATAAAAAGACGGTACATCTTTAGTTAGGAAGTTAGATAACTCTTCACAAATTATAGAATAATATCCCCCTTGTTTGGTTCCGATTATGTTATGATTGAACGCGAAGCAAAATCGCAATAACACGGAAACAGCGTGTTGACGGAATAAAGTGCGCAGGAATTGTGAATTCAGAATATTTAAGGATAGCAGGCAGATATTTTACCAATTTACATCTTTATTACAAGCAGATATTAAAAAATTAATGGTTTGAAAGAGTCAGGGAGGGGTGTGGCACAAACATATCTTGACTTTGGCTCCCCCTACACTAACCGTTCCTTCCTGCCCTACTTCCTACACCACTGTCATTCATCCCCACATAGTCTGCTATATTAATTGTAACTTACTCGACAGCTGGCCAACAGCCAAGTTGGGTCAATTTTCTGCCCAGCTGGAGCTACATGCAACCCTGACCACAAAATAATCTCAGGCAGTCTAGAACTTCATTGACAACTTGCTAAGCCATTTGGACAGCATACAGGCCTGACAAGATGTGCCAATCTGGGCTGACTGGCTCACATTTTGACCAATCAAAAGTCTGCTTACCATTGGCCTGATTCAGTCAGCTACAGGTGGCAAGAAATTATAACCAAGCCCTGCTGTTGAAAAGAGTGGATGATCCTATTATAATAATGTGGTAGGGGCTGTAGTCGGATCCCATTTTATGAAAGAAACTTTCAGTTCAGTTTCATAAAACTGACTGGGTGTTGTTGTTGTGACTACATCTGTTCTCGTCAATCAAACATTGTTTAATTTTGGTGATTAATTCGACTTATACAGGGGTTGTTGGTAGGATGGGTAGAGTTAATACACGTTAATAGTGTTATTATAACAGCAGTATTGCACATGGAACTTCAGTTATATAATCAGGGGTGGGGTTTATCTCGGCAGTAGAGCGTCCCCACTTCCCCATCCCACCTAATGAGTGGGTATATTCGAAAGATCGATCCTCAGTAGACCCATTAGATTTTTTTTTATTCCAACCATTGGTACACTCCTTGTTAATCAAAGGCTGGTATGTGCTGTCTGATGTGTGGGTAAGTTCTGCTAATTGAGGCCATCTTTCTGTTCTACCAAATCATCCAGCTTGTTCAATATGACTTGTAAAAAGCAGTCACATGTCTTTAGAGGCTACCGGTCTACTTCAAATAATCTTTTCCACATTCTTCCAAATATTTTCCTAAGCATGTCTCATACACTAATTGATATACATATAGGGTCATCAAATTTAGTGAGTGGGTACCTACATGTATAGGGAAGGAGATATACCGCACAACAAAAGTAGATCACTGTGACCTATATCTTGACCTCTGATCTACATAGATGAAATATAGATTTCCACAGTATATCCATCACTAATTCCTATAGGGTCATCAAACTTTGTGACTGGGGACATGTAGGAAAGGTCTTATGTCTCAGCGACTGACTTTCAGTTAACTGCAACCTTCTTCTGCGTTCAAACACGGTTGGTAACTGCAACCAATCTGAATGGTTAAAAATTACGCAGGTTCTAACCTTCAGATAACTAACCAATCTGAATTGTTAAAAGTGAGGCAGCCTCTGACCTTCAGATAAGTAACCAATGTCAATGGGAAACCTCTTACCTTTAGATAACTAACCAATCCAAATGGTTAAAAATGGGGCAGTTCCTGACAAGTGGTTAACCGTAAGCACCCATTGTATATATCTTTATGTGAGGCTACATCAAATTATCTAAATGAGGATGGAATATCCCTATCATAAATAGAGATTATTAAATGAGTGCGAGGGTCATACGAAAATTATGAAATGCAATTCTCAAACTCGTTTCATAATTTTCGTGCAACCCTCGCCGCGAGTCGCGCGAGTATTATAAATTCTTTATTATCCACACGTTAAAAAGACATGGTTTTGAATGAAAGACAATATTAAACAGAATCGACCCTTGTCGGATATCCACGAAGTACAATGTATAAGATCAGCTGACAGGTCACCTTAACGAAATATAGTTCCATAAATTATGCCAGTCAAAATAAATCAAAACAAGATATTTCGCAATGAAATTTAATAATTAAATCGAAATTTAATTTAATTAAAATAGATTGCTTTAAAATAGCTACATTGTCATGTTTAGTTTGCCGCCAACTGTCAGGTCAGGTCAAATGAGGTCATTGTAACATCCGCCAAACTGCACCTGAAATCGTTATGACACGTGTGTCATACTGATTATATTTCCCTGTATATCTTGAACTACGTGGATAATAATGAACGGTTATTTTTCTTCCATCATTTAATGTTGAGATGCTATTTTTTTTTTATAAATTGCTTTAAAGACTAAGACTAATTAAGAAAATCTTCACCAAAAAGATCTTATTCAAAATGGTTTGTACTAAAATTATAAACTTGAGTAATTATTAAGTCAGTTTGTTTAAATTCGTAAAACGAGTATATCATATCCAATACTGTGCTAAATCATGTGATGTTATGACATCGTTTGCTCTGGATTGTTTGGATTTTCAAAACACATGATTATGATCATTTTGATGATATACATTTATACCAGCAATAATAAAGTAAATAGATGCTGTAAAATTCACCTGTTCCGAAAATCACTGAAAGTAACATTACGGATAAGTACCACAAAATCCAAAACTTCTAAACTTCTTACTGATTTATAAACTAGTTAATTGTGGGTTAGTAATGCATAACTGTTTACAACCACAGGTCTAGTTTGCATAATGATAATGCAATTTACAGGTCTCCAATATTTTATTCTTTTTGTAAAGTTCTGCAATTCAGTTTTTTATACTCTACTTTTTATACTCTACAATGGTAATGTCCTTGACCTTGAGTTGTCTCCCTTATCAATATAAACACGTGTCAAATTATTTGAACCTACGGGATGTTATAGAAGTTATATCCAATTTCAAGATAAATGACATGTTTTTGTCATGTAATGTTAACATGATGAGTACACAAAATTATATTATAGTCTATTCTTGGATAACCATTTCCCTCGCAATTGGACACCGGGGCTTTAAAATTGGGATTTGGGTAACTTTTTTCAATCGTTTCTTACCAAACCTCTAGTTAAGGAGTTCAACTCATACTTAGTGTTAACCATGGGTAACTTTTCCTCAAGTTTTTGTACAAATTATCCCAGTTGTCTTCCATATTAGTATGACTGAAGTACATAACAAACACCTGTTCGTGATATTCACCTTATACACCCCTACAACTGTCAACTAATGGAACTGTCCAATAGCTTTTGTGGGTATTGACTGCTCCAGTAATTGGATAATCTGCTAATCTTATATAAACAATTTCTGACTTTTGCTGTGGAGCTGTGGCCCCTGGTGTCAGAAAAGTGGTTTGGCCCAGTGTTGTTGGTCAAACAAGCAGGTCGACTAGAGTCCACATGGCCTGCCTGTCTTAATTGTGTCTCCATTCACTGCCTCTTCCTGTCTCAATGTACACCATCTGTACTACCATGGTAAAGACCAAAAATCTATAACTGGATAATCCTATACTTAGTTACGGTTCACAATTTTACCATATGAATGGCACCAAAACACTGGTAACATTTGAAACGAGTGTCTGTGTCAGTGCAAGGTGGGCAGTGCAATATGGCACATATCTGTGTGTTGGAAATCATAAACAATACCCTTATTATTTTGTAATAAAAAAAAAATTATAAAAAAAAAAGGTCAAAAATTGACCCCATTATTCCCTGCTCCATTTTCACAAATTCTGGATTAAAGAGGAACATGATCCACTACAACCCCCACCCACCTCCCACAATGAAGGTGATGTGATAAATGAGAATTACAACATATCCCTGAAGTTATTTTATTGATTATAAACAAAAAGTAGTGGCACAAGATTTCAACTTACTCTGCTATATATGGCTACAAATTTACAAAACTAATTGATTAATCCTTTTGCTATTTTGGTTAATAAACTGGCAAGGACATAATTATGTACATACATGTGAGTGTAGTCTGCACTCAAACCATTACTTAAAATAATGCCTGAACTTTATACATGTGATTACAATAACTCGGTTCTCTAACTTTATGTATGTGGATTATTTGGGACTTACAATTGTCTGCTGATGCAATTTGTGTTGGATATAACTGTCAGTGAATATGAAAGCACTCAAACGCTGGAAGGGCGAAATGTTAAAGAGATTAGCACGACTGACAGGTACCTTTTCTTGGCAGTCTAACATTTTAGAAGAAATCCAAAGCAAAGTGTGCTTTTCTGCACGTCCACAACTCTCACGAGTTTGTACTTTTATGTCAATTTATCATATCTATTCTCAATCTCATTGGAATTTTAAAACTTAACCTTCATTGGATTTTTAAGACAAATTAAGTTGGTAATACACTCCTACAAAGGTTACCATTGCTTTGAGTGGGAAGATCTATTAAATCCACTCCCAGATTGGTGCTAAATTACCATCTTGAAATTAAGAATACATGTACCTTATTACACACCTCCTTTCTTTTATTTGGAATACTCCAAGAATTTGCAGACTTATTGATGTACCACATACTTTCTATACCTATTGTCTTTAATTTTATACCATTGAGGTGCCTATTGTCTTTAATTCTATACAATTGAGCTGCCTATTGTCTTTAATTCTATACCATTTAGCAACATCCTGTCTATAATTCTATACCATTGAGCTACATCCTGTCCATAATTCTACCATTGAGCTGCATCTTGTCTATATAAGTTGTATGTATACAATTGAGATGCATCCGGTCTGTAATTCTAGATATCATTGATCTGCTTTCTGTCAGTAATACTATCGCTTGTTTTCATGTTCTGCCATCCAGACATTAATAGAAAACTTCATTTGTATTCAATAATTATGGCTAGTTGTGTTTGATATTTACTCGCACAACATGGAAAGTAAACAATACAGGATAATAGGTTATAAGTGTTGCAATTTGCTGATGTTACACATTTGCAGTATTCATGTTAGTTTAGTTCCCAGAAGGCATGGCATTGATTATAGGAATCATTCATATGTACTGGTGCGGGCTATTACACCCAAGGATACTTAATTTTATGTCGGGGACGAGGATTGACAAGTCCCTGACTTCAAATTACATGCATGTACCCAGAGATGAAGTAGTCCTTTCCCCCACCAGTACATAACATAATAGAGGATTATTTTTCTCTCGTATCTTAATGCTATAATGCAATTCGTTTCATTATATGCTCTAAAAACTTAAAACAATTCCTTTCAGTTTGTATCAAAATAAGATACTTACAGTTTCAAAATTCAGTAATAATATTATCATTTTATGTAAAATCCATGAGTACAAATTTAATAGATTATGTATTATACATTTTACAGGGAGAGACAACTGAATTTAAGACCCCTATACAGTTGTGGCTTACATTATATCAAAGCACTTACAATTCCATTGCAATAAATCAAATATCTTAGTTAAACAGGTAAGGACTAGGAGACCCCAATGCCTTATGGTTCTGAGAAAACCTAGGGTGTGTGGAGTACTGCAGTAGGGGATCCACGGTGAAGCGTAATTCAAATTTTGTCAATTACAGAAATTTATTATTTAAAATGGTGTTCAATGGGATGGTTGGACCCAATGGATACCCATCCCTACCCTGGATGTTCTAATGTGCTACCTGAATCCATGTATGATGGATATACATCATTTCATCCATTTATAATGGATTAAAAAGGTTTCTCCTAAAATTCCTGATTTTAGTTTATACTAGTCAATTAATCTGATAATACTCTGATGGTCAAGGGTTATCTGTCCTGTATTTCTGCTGTCCCTCAAGGGATGCTGCTGGTCCCGGAACTTTATCTCTGAGGTGCATTTATTGCATGTGACCAGATTTTCTTATTCTTGAATGTTGGCCAGGACTAAATAATGTTCTGTTTGGCTATCTGTGACATAGGAACATTTACCAGAGTGTCGTCTGTCAAACACAATGTCCATCTAGATCTTGTCCAGCAGGCTCTTCTCGGAATACTGGTCAAACAGTCTTGAGAAGAGAGCAAGAACAGATCCAAGTGGGGGAGACTTGAGGACCCTTCGCCTTAAATAATCATCTAATTTTTTTTATTAATTAATTATATTTATTTTACCATTGAAAACAATTCATAGTTATATTCCAGTGACTTTTCAAATGGGATATTTTTATGAGTGGACTTGTTGTCCTTTTATATTAAATTTGGTACCCTTCCTAAGGTATTTCCTGGGGCTACCTAAAGACTATGAAATTGAGTATAATAACAGTATGTATAATATAATTCAATGGTTTCTTACGGTTATAATAAAGGAGGCATATATTGTGCAATGAAAAATAGTTGCAAGTATTAAAGATTTTTAAGTAATATAATATAGAGTAGAATATTTCACTGTGCACAGTAACCTTCAAAGATGAATGGGACGTGACCATCTAGGAGAT
>JAULBR010064563.1:0-14292 GCA_032355825.1 Melanodrymia aurantiaca
ATCTACAACATTACTTGTGTACGTACAGTGCACGCGTTATAGCTTAACTATCACGAATCATGGGTCCTCAATGGTACCGGGTACGCACATTTTAATGATTGATGTCGATGCAGCATGCAATTCCTGTTGCCATGTTGAATTTGACTCATAATATATATGTTCCTGTTATTATTTTAATTTAAAAACAACACAATAATTTTATGTAGGCCTACTGTTTATAAATAATACTACAACACGATAATTATATCCGGCTACTGCAAATAATTATTGTCTCTCACTCTGTATCATCGTGTAAACGCGTTACTAAGCGAAAATGGTTGCTACGCATGCGCAGTGTAGGACCAAGAGAAAAATAACGACATACATAATTAAAGTCCGAACAAAATAGTTAACAACTACGATAAATTACTCACCTGCGATTAAAGGTTAAAAATACACACGAAAGCCAATCCCACCGCCGAAAAAAGACGGAATAAATATTGTTTAAAACAACTTCTTTTTTTTCAATTTTTGACTTGGCCTAAATTCCACAGAGCTGTCAATAAAACGTTTGCACAATACTGGAGTAAGTCAGTAAACATTTGAACACAGACATAAAGTTAAAATTATGATGGCTTTGGTGAACCAAATAATTTCTCGAAAGCAGATTGTAATACAATCAACTTACTACTCAAACGAGATTTGTTTCCTATTCTAGCGCTCGACGTCGCTTCACTTCATGTGACGTCACAAATAAGGCACAGGAATTTGAACTTCAAGTGACGTCACTCAACGGTTTTAATGTGGGAAAGTTCATTTTCAGTAGGTAGGGGTCATAGGTAGAAGTGTCAAACCGACAAAACTATTATAGAACGACTATCTTTGATTCTCAAGCAGATACTGAATCTGCTTTTAGGTTTATTTAGTATGTATATCGTAATTTTCCTCCCTTCGTGACTTTTCTATTTTTTTTTGAAATAATATATTTATCGGTTGGTTTGTTATTTCAATATTATTGCTTTTGATGATTATATCCCGCATCAATGGATAGGCGAACCCTCAAACATGGCGAATTAGTGTCGTTTTTATCAAAAATTATATATTATAGATCGATTGTTCGAAAACGACGTATTTGTAGATAATTTTAGTTTCGCTTATAAATGTTAAATAATGTACGGTAGGCCTACTTAAATAAAGTAGATTTGCTTGTGGCGGAATGGGTCTAGGGATCGATCCTCCACAGCGCAAAACATTTTATGGGTTATTTTCCGTTCTAGCCCATGGTACACGACTGGTTTATCAAATTTCGTGGTGTGTGCTATCCTGTCTATGGGATAGTGCTCATAAAAGACCCTTTGCTGTTTTTCGGTAAGAGTAGGCCATGAAGCGGCAACAGCGGGTTTCCTCAGACCATGTGTCAATATAACAATGCGTCTGACGTCCAATAACCGCTAATTTATAATCGATGTGTTTATTTAACGACGACTCTATATAGAGGCGTCGTTAAATAAAACAAACTTTACTTAAATAAAGTAGATTTACAAGAGAACAAATATTTCATGGGTGATGTCGATGTAGCCTATAAAAACATCTCATCTTTTATTCCATAATAATATTATGACCATTATTTATTTATATTATAAATAAATAATGGTCACACTAATAAAACAAATTTTCAAAAACGTTTTTGGCGGGAAGAAAAAATGGGTTACGCAAAACAATTTAAGGTGAATGACGCCCAAGGATCATGTGCAGTTGTTAGGCCTATATCTATAGATGACAATAATTATGTTAACACGTATAGACTTGCCTGCGTGAATAGAGTCCACTACATATTTGATGAATGCAGCTCCGACACTGAGCATGAGAAGAGAAATGACGAACAGAAAAGCCAGAGTCACCGAATTCTGCGTCTGTCTGCTCCCCAGACAGCAGACGACCGCGTAGCAGACGAGAGCAGCGTGCGTGAGAGAAATGGCGCACAGCACGGGCACACCGAAGAGAATCTCGCACGACAAACTGAGGATGAAGAGAGTCGTGGACGGAGATAGGAGAACCCAGAGGAACATCTGTAGCAGCGACAGGATGAATATGACGGAGAAGTTGACGTTACTCCTCACAAGGTTGACAAGGTTCTGGAAGATTAGTACCATATTGGATAATTCTGAAAGTACCCAGCGACGTCGTTGACGTAGGAACTCGGTGAATATCTCTGGGCAGTGTGTGCGGTTCCGACAGTGATCAATGTACTCCAGTTTCCAGCCTCGCATCATCATCAGCGTGCACAACCAGCGGTCTTCCCCTAACAGGCACAAGGAGAGCAAGTCAGCATAATAATACTAATTATTTAAATAATATACACGGAAGGCAAACGGCAAAAATATTTTCAATTTAATATGTAGCCTACACTGAATATTATACACCTATAATTATGTCGATGAACCCAAAATATGTATACACAGCATTGTGAAAATAAATCCCCAAAAAATGATATACATGTATGTACATGTATAAACCTTACAAATACATTATGTATCTATGTTTACAGCCGAGGTAGTGAAGTGCATCTCGTTATTGATGGAATGACGATGATAATACGGTAAATTTACAAATATTTCTCTTTACCGTGATCCTTGACAAGAGCATCAAAGGCCGTCATGCTGGGTTCCGAGAACGTATTCATGATGTCATAGAGAGCTTCCCCGCGATACAGGCTGAAACATCCTGGGCAACATGTCACACAACCAATGATATTTTGCGATGCCTTGACAAGCCAAAAATCTAAAAACGAATACAAAATAAGTAAGGCCTACATGCAAAGCTGTTTACAAAACACCGTAGATCGGTACACATATTATGACAATTAACATAGCAAAAAGCTACTTCCACACAAGACGGAATCGAATGAACATTCTGACAGTTGAAATGGCATGCACTCGTGAATCACAGCCACTGCAGTGATCATACGAGGTGTTCGCGATAACTTGGCATAACTTTAATATACTTAGCCTACAACTTTGATGATGTTTACCATTTATTAGTTATAACAACAAGTAATAGGGATGATTGTAATTATATGACCGATACGAATAAAATTGTTTATTAACGCCTGGATATGTAACATGTTTAGGTTTTAGCCGTGTTGCGATAATCACGACCACTGCGATTATAGTGGTAGTCTGAGTTACCATAACCCGTGCATGTGAAATGCACGTGTACCACAAATAACCTATGGGCTAAACCAGGGGTAACTTGTAGGTTTTCATAACCCACTGATCATCCAGCAATACGAAATCAGCCCATAATATTTGACCTACCTTTTGAATATTCGAACTTCTGATACCAGACGATAGGATTGCTTGCTCCAGTAGGAACTGTGCGTCCACACGCAGCTCCTAGAGATCGATCATTCTCACACAGGTCGACCAGCGCGCGTACACTCTTTGCCGTGAACTGTATGTCCGCATCAGTGGCCAGGATGTAGGCATCATCCGCATTGCACGTCGTTTGTTCTGGTATGGTGAACAGTGATGTCTGTTCAGTCTGGTTTACAGCATAGACATTGGACCTGCGAGATCTCCAGTTACCGTGTGCTATGTTTTTGGGATTGAAATAAAACACTCCTGAAGGAAGTGGCGTCTTATTCTCCAGTCTGTGGTTTGCAAGTTCTGTGTTCAGTGCTTTCCTGATCATCAACTGATCGCCGGATTCGCAGGTTTTTGCACGTCGTGCACGGTCTTTGAATGACTGGTAGGAGAATAGGTCCGAGTCGTCGCTGTCGTTACCCTCGCTGTTGTTGTAGGAGCCGCTGCTGTCCCTGGATACCGTATACGCGTCAGATACTTCCATTGAAGTTTCGCTTCCACTGTCGTACGCAATTTCGTATTGGTGATCGTTTACCACCGTCCTACTGTATTTGAAATGGAACTTTTTCTTTGATTCTCTGTTCTGACGATCTTTATCGATATCATCAAGACCTTTAAGAAAGGACTCGAAGTTTTCTGGGATCCCCGAACTGACTGTGTTATTGGAAGGTAAGTTACACCTATATTTTAATACATAATTCATGTACATCACCTGACTCCATCTCTTTTTCGCTTTAAAATAGTGCGTGTTTTTCATGTGGATGTACACGGGGTATTGTTGTTTGTACAGACATACAACCTGACAGCCATACGGTGTTTTGTAAGATAGAAGACTGGAAAAAGGCAATTCAAAAATGGTAAGCAAAATGGTCATAAGTTGGTTGGCGTAGCTATTTAACTCATTTTCAACAAAGGCATTGTCCATAAAAATATGCGTTTCCACAGATAAATCATGAAACTTGTCTGATGAAAACACATTTTTCACACTCTGTACATAGCGTTTCATTTCAGCGTATGTTTCTCTGAACATTGTGGTGCAAATAAAGATCGTCTTTGAATTTCTCTTAGAAGACGATTTGGGTTCATTACTAGATGTAATTCCTTCGTGGAAAAAATTTAACATAATAGACTGTTCAAGAAACATTTGATTCCAATGAAGGCCAAAGAAATTATTTGCAAATGGTCTCAACAAATCCGTGGGAGGTTTGATGATGCTTAAGCTGGGAGTTACAAAGGGCAATAACCACGCCAGACACGCGAGTACAGCAGCGAGCCAACTGGCGTGATCATCGCCTGATAGTTCCCATACAGACAACGAGCTGACGTCGCCCCACAGTACAGTCGCTGCCCCGAAAGCAAATAGAGGTGAGAGGAAGGAGGGAATAAGCATCCCGGGGGTGGTGAGAGCGACTTTGGACGCGATGTTCATCACCATCAGAGCTACAAATGCAGCCAACACACACAACAATACAGGAATCCAGATGCGATGGTCTGTGACTTGAGAAAGTCCAGATTTCACAAACAGCGCCATGTCATCACGGAAGGTGGAGATCTTGAATACCATTATTCCGAATATGGTGATGGGCGTGACGAGTAGTTTGACAGACGCGTAGGCTAGCGACGCCTTCCAGTTGCGCCTGGACGAGACGGACGAGCACGTGATGAGCTTCTGGATGCGGGGGGTCCACACGACGGAAAGCACCAATAGCACCAGCGGCAACGTCATGCACTGACCTAGATTCATGTTGAACGGAGACCACAGGTAGATGACAGCCGAGACGGTTGCCGGGGCAATAACTTTGTAAGTACAGATCATCGTTATGATGAAGTGTCGGACAGGGTTGTGTTTACAACTCGATTCAGGTTTGGAGACGGATTTCATCTACAAAATGCATATCATGTTCCATATTTTAAGATTTCATCTACAAAATGCATATCATGTTCCACATTTAAAAGTATTCCTTAATATAAAAATAGTTTGCAGTGGTGACAAAAGCAACATCACGATCTGAAATATCACAAATATATAATTATAACATTTTTTTAAATATATAACGTTATTTTTTCAAAAGTAAATTTCATATCTTTAATGAATAGAATAGGTTTGCATGTGTTAATTCGAACACAATATGTTCCTTTGTATTTACAGAATACAGACCATTGATTTGGATGTTTTCTTCTAGTTACTAGCATTGGAATTAACTCCCGATAACCGATGTTTAGTTGTGTGCTGTGATCATGTCGTTAATTAAACATTCATCTATTTGATAACAAACGACATGCGCTACTTGCACAACCTACTCTTAGTTGGCGGACGCCATTGACAATGAGGGGAACTGTGAATACTCCTGCTGGCAACAACAGCAACACCGTCTCCGGCAGGACAGACGACAGCTCTGTCGCAAATATGGTAGCAGCAACGGCTTCGAGGACGCTGCCGATCAATCCCTGAACAAGTAATGAAAATGATGATGATAATAATAATAATAATAATAATAATAACATTAATATATTGCTTCCATAAGAATAATCTATATATTGTGTCGTATTATGTAAAACAATAACCAAATATTTATTATACTTTCCAAAAAAAACAAATAACTTATTGATATTTATAAGGTAACAAGCATATTAATATTGCTTTCAACTAATAAAATATATATTACTGACGGCATATAGTATAATTATAATATATAAATGTATATATACATGTAGCCTACATTGTATTGTTTGTTCACCGTCTTCGTCGAAACGACAAAAAGCGTAAAACCGCTCAAAGTAAGGTTTTGCATCCGACATCTTCTGTGTCAATCACAGGCGTACAAGGACATACTATTAAGAAACACGCTATTGCTTTGCTTCACAGTGAGTGTCTGCTGACTTGTGTGGAATAGATAGATCTATACAAACAGAACTGACCAGATAGACGTGCGTGGAATTAGCGGACTGTCGCTTCCAGGCGGAGCTGATAAACGGCGTGTTCCACACGATGTACACCAGGTTGGCGATATGTGGAGCCACCAGCAGTATGCACATGATCAAGTACCTATAGATGTAAAACAATCTGTACACGGTAATACATTTGTCGTAATACATTTCGCAACAAGCTGCGACAAATGTCCCCACTTATTGTAGCTTGTACATATATATATATACTGCAAAAAGTCGGGACATTTGTCGCAGCTTGTTGCACCGTGTAGACTGCCCGTCATACAAATTGCAACATTGCCAACAACTTGCAACAAGTTGGGATTTTTGTCGCAGCTTGTTGCAAAATGTATTACAACAAATGTATTACCGTATCATAGTCTATAGAAAGGCTTTTACACGTGAAGAGACCGACGTACATCCCTATTGTTGATGGATAGTATACTTAAGTAGGTTTGTACATGTACCTTCTAAGACAAGATAATGATTATGATTATAATGATGCTTATCATGATGGTTATGATGATGATGATGATGATGATGATGGTGATGGAGAAGATGATGGTGATGATGATGATGATGATGATGATGATGATGATGATGATTGATGATGATGCAATCAAACATAATGTATTTCTACGATTGTTGATAATTATATGTGTGGGTGGGAAGGTTGGCCCGGGGTCTTTTCTCATAAACTAACGACATCTATATAATACATCGACAGAGTACCTAGTTCCAACACCCCGCAAGTTAGCCTTATTAAAGGCACACTCTCGAGTTTTAAGACGAAAGCCCCCGCACGTGGACATCTAATGCTATTTGTAGCATGCCATGGTTAATAGAACGACATTAATTTGTTGTTATTGAAATTAACATCTACTTATATCTTATTGGTTACAATATCAATATAATTAGGTATATCCAATGTGTTTCTAAGCTACTACAAACGCATATGATATACACATATTTATATTGTATTAGTAATAAAATGTAAGTAAACGTTAAACTTTCATAAATAAAAACTCTAGTAGCCTAAATTAAGTTCCAAATAGTATTAGATGCGAACGTATAGGGTGGCATCATTCTTAAAGCTCGAGAATGTACCTTTTACTAAACCCATAAAACTGTCATGTCCCAATTGATATCATCATCCATCGTTTTATATTAGGAATGCCAACGGTTCTTTGTTTCATAATGAGGACATATAACTACCAAGTGTTTTAATTCTATGTTCACGCATAACATACCATGTGGCCGGGTGAATCTGTTCGTACTTGTAAAGTCTTAGTAACCATAGTAACGCCACCTTGCCGATGGTAAGCACGGACACCATGGCGAGAAAGAGCCACACGGAGACAGCGGACTAGAAAATAATAATAAGAAGAGTGTGATGAACACAAACACATACCTGTTACAACATATATACAGTATTTATCCGTCACACTTGCCCTGTCACATATCCATCTCTCCTGTACGGCGGCGTGCCCACACAGGGATAAATGTATACAGAACTTAGGCTTAACCGCAATATTCGATTGACTATTAAAATACGCATAGTTCAACACTTAATGGTCACGCAGTTTAAAGTAGTAAAAAACTATCGAAATTGCCAATAAATATCTGATTGTAGATCGTTTAAACATAGTCGCAGAGGTTCAACTAAAAAAAACCGAGTGAATTGATGATTCCATGGGAGTAGCTACCATAATGCAATGTACTCAATTGAGTACACATTTTTCGGCTTATACGCAACATACCAAATTGAGTACATTTTTTTCACGCCGTCTGAAACTTGAAAATTAATGTATGAATAACATTGGGTCAATTGCCATGTGCTTCTTCTATTTGTCGTTTGAGAGAATAATAAAATCGTCACAACATGGTTAACAATTATAATAATTATTAGTGCACTGGGAAACAGTGAGGTTACGCTTAACTAACGGATCGCCAGAGGTGCGCATCACAGCTAAAGTGTTTTAGTGCGCGCTGCTAACGTATTGTTTCTTATTACATGTACTAGATAATTACAAAATCTAAATCATAAAAATGTACAGACAACCTAGTCTTAAATAGCCACCCAAGGGACTGATAAAGTTTGTTTGATTAACGACAGAACTGGAACACATTGATGAGCGGTTATTGGACATCAGACGCATGGTTACATTGACACACGGTCTCAGACGAAACTGGCTGTCGCCGCCTAGGCTACTGCTACCGAATACAGCAAAGGGTCTCATATGCACTATCCGCCTAGGCTACTGTTACCGAATACAGCAAAGGGTCTCATGTGCACTATCCCATGGACAGGATAGCACACCATGGAATTTGATAAAACAGCCGTTGACCACTGGCTAGAAAAGAGGAAAATAACCCATATGATGCATGCTTTATATATAGTGCCTCCGAGCGGTCTGCCGATATGGGTGATAACAGTACTGTAGTACATCATACCTGATATATACATGTACATGTATGTCTAAAGGTACAATATTACATGATGCATGCTTTATATGTAGAATTCTTACCAGCCATTTGACATTGTGTCCCATAGTGTTCACCTTGGCACCCCTTGAACAGCTCTATTACGTGGTCTAGATTCCAGTACCGTCCGTTTAGACAATCCTTTCTTATGTCTATATTTCACAACACAGACGGAAATACTGTAACGACACACAGACGGAAAAACGGACAACTGGACTAACTCGTGCGTATTGCTTGAATGCTGTTCTTCTCTGGTTGTAACAGAATGACTGCGTGGCTAAATATCCATCCGATTAGAGATATCCAAGGCACAAATCTTCACAGCAGTACCACTCTTTGCAGGTTGATGTTTTCCGGGATGATACTGTTGGGCAATGTCACATGTGCAGCTAGGTGTTCGCGCGTTGGCGTTTGATGGAAATGTCACCACTGAACGTTACTTTCAACACGCACACGAGTATGCTTCTTCGGAATATGTTGCCAACTTATTGAAACAAACACAGGTCGCTCGCTGTTAATGAGGAATCAGCGTATAGAACATCGTACTGCAGTACGATCAGTATACCTGTACGTGGAGACAATGATAAAATATGAATGTATTACGATTTGTAAATATAAACCACCTTCTTTTATAAATGGTATCAAATAAACAGATGTTTATTATAGTATTATTTGCATTACTACTAAGTGTTTTTGTGGTTTCATTTAAAAATGAGAAATATTGCAATCAATCCCACTAAAAGAAGAAGATATGCCACTCAATATAGCCTACCTCGCTGACATGTATATAGAAGTGTATCGAGTAATCAACGATTTTATGACAGACTTTACATGTGTTTATTGTGTGTAATGATGTATTTCTGCACAAGACCGATTCGAAGGAAATTTCTTACAAAGCTATATCCAAGTTGTACACTGTAATGGCTGTGCTTTTCGACTTTCTGATACTAGTACATAATCATATCCTGCTTTTAATAGAATCACTGTGCACTAATATTAACTGATGAGATATTCAAACTGATATATCCAGTGGTTATCCAACGGATTTAGCATGTACGACTTAAAACAGTTTTCTTCACAAATCAGTTCTGTTCGTGGTTTGATGGCTATCGAATTGTAGTATTTAAAGTTAAAAGACACAAGCAATTTGATATTATATTATACTGAGTTCCGTACGGTTAATGAACCTTCTTGAATAGGCCTAAAACCAATTTAAAAGGTTCAGATGGATGGATGGATGGACAAGCAGGCGGATAGACATTCAGTAAAGTGAATGACGATACGTGTGTATACATGTGCGTGCGTGTATGTGTGTATACATGTAGAACAGTCTATGCATTTTCTGAGTTCAACATTATTTCGATTGTGGACAATCGAAAAGCTTCAAGATGAGATAACAGTTACTCTTAAAACTTATTTTGTTGTACTCATTGCTAATTGTGTATAAATGTATATAAAAGCAATAATTATACTAATGTTCTTCTTGTTCACGTAAAACCTAATCATGTAGACCTGTGGAGTTCAAATGAGATTGTCGTCTGCTGTATATGAAGGTGAATTGTACGGTTTTCTGAACCAGCTCTGTGTCACTGTTCAGCTAGTCATATTAATATATATATATATTCAACAAATTAACATTAGATATGATCCATTGATTAATTAATTAATTAATTAATTAATAGAATAGAATAGAATGAAATGCACCTACCGATGATTTGAGTAGATCCGTGCACCTATATCTATCTAATGAGTGTGTCTGATCGTTAAGGCGGTTCTTATACTGGATTCAAATAGCTTCACAAGGTGACAACACGGCGCCAGGTATTAGCTAGTAACAGTGATTGCTACCAACTGTTAAATCTTCACAATCCGGACAACTAACAGCCTGTCCAATTTGTTTGAGTTCGTGGTCAATCCTTTGAGCGAGAGATGTTTCACGCCAACTTACACGAATATTCATCTCTTCCCAAGAGGAACTTGTCACTCGTCGGCAATGCGTGGTCAACGTGGTCGACATGTTTATCGTACATGACGATTCGACGTCTAAATCCACGGAGACATGCCACAGCATCGATACTTCAAAAGGCTTACATCTGTTACATTCTGTGTACAACGTAAAACAAAAATAAAATTCCAATACAAACTACTGTTAGTTGTAACTTATTTACGTGCTTATTAAGGTTCAAGCACGTTTGTCGTGGTCTCGCAGTCCAGCTGCCTCGACTGCCTGTCTAGGACAGAAGTTAGTGTTATTGTGAGAGAGGAAACCCGCTACTCCATATTAATAAGTAGCAATCTACTAATTAAAACTCGCATTTAAATAGGATCAGCATACGTTTGATTGTATTGTATTGTATAACTTAAAATCATTCTGTAAAGTGTGTGTTTCTTTTTGTTAATTTATTTAAGAATAATTCGTGTGACGTTATTGTCTGTCGTGATATCTGAGAGGCAGTACGCAATGCTCTTCAATATGTGTACGCACTAGATTGTACACTGTTTTTAATAGCTAGATTAAGTTCATCAATTAACGACTGGACTTAATTGCATTGCTGGTACTGGTATATAGACAATGTCACATGGATGGTTCCGTCACACAGAGAGAGAGAGAGAGAGAGAGAGAGAGAGAGAAAGAGAGAGAGATAAGAGAAAGAGACATGGGGAGATAGATAGAGATAGGAGGGGAGAGAGATTGTAGGCGGTGTTGGTGGGGAAATACAGATCGGAGTGATGTTAGCTAGTAATGAGAGAATACGAGGGGATAAAGATCACGGCATAATTCCGGAACTACTCGAGTATAGTGATAAGTCGCGCTTTACGTGACGAGACGTTTGAAGTGTTTTTTCACCTCACTTTCGGAAGAGCTACTCTGAAGGACGATATCTCGTGAGAGACATCTCAAACCTAAATTCCTAATCGTTACCATTCCAAATAACTCTAATCAAAATTAAAACAAAGTCTGGGTCCAGATTTTTAAATTGTGATTGCTTTGACTGCGGTGGTTCATGAATAACTTGGAGTGTGACGTCGAACTGCGCAATCTTGACAGACCGACTAAAGACCGAAATTAGTATATTAGGTCGAAGGATTGATCCATTAGGATATTTCCCATTCGAACTAGTGATCCACATTAAAGGCTGTGGTGTGTGCTATCCTGGCTATAAGTTGTAATGATTTTAATTTTCTTTTTTAAACAGCAATTTTAATAATTAATAAATATTTGCTTGTTCTGTGTTTATATAAAGATAGTTTTAATTACAAAGAAATGTAGGCCTATAGGCCTATGACCCAAATCAAGTGAGAAGCAGATCTACGATGTTGGATATATCTGCAGTGTCAGATGATCGCATCATTACTTGTAGGCCTGCATTTAAACATGATTGGTATTATTAATAGACGGCCTAAATGTAAGCCTACATACGTTGATTTTCCGATATTATATATATATATATGTAGGCCTACTTTCCCACACACATGAAAGTACATATTTACCACAGCCTTTGTTAACTCGATTGTGGACACTGGTAGGTGTAAATGGAAGAATACCTAACCATTGCATTGAGCTTTGAGCATGGGCGTCACTTGGTGGGGGACAGGGGAGACATGTGCGCCCCCCCCCCCACACACACACACACTTTTTGGAGTTGGGGGACTAACATGCAATGGTCCCCACCACTTTTTAGTATAAATAACACATGTCCACTCCCCACCGCTCACTTTTCTTTAGAAAATGACGCCCATGGGTTTGAGGAGCACTCATTCTGGGTTTGGGTAGGAACTTCTATTTTAAGTTGCACCACACAAGATCAATGCTCCTAAAAGCCACCAAAATAACCAACTATTTCATTACTAAGTAAATGTTAATTATATTAATAATGCCTCTTCGCTGTCGAAGGTTCGCCCATCTATAGAGGCGGGAAATACACAACAAGTAAGTTGGTACTGGAATCTAAAATCACATATGCCACGAATAGAATTCGAACCCAGTACCTACCAGTGTTAAGCCAGATGCGTTAACCACTGCGCCACGGAGACCGGTCATTAGACTGGTTCGACTGCACTTTGCGCGTAGCGACTCGTTGCACAAAGGCAATTAGTTAGTTAGGCCTATAGATAACTTATTTACGTGCTTATATCCAATTAAGGTTCAAGAACGTCTGTCATGGTAACGGGGGCGGGACATAGTCTAGAGGTAGAATGTCTGCCTTTGGTGGGGTCGATTCTCCACAGTACAAAGCATTTTATAGGCTATTTTCCGTTCCAGCCAGTAATACACGACTGGTTTATCAAATTCCGTGGTGTGTGTGCTATTCTGTCTATGAGATAGTGCACATAAAAGACACCTTGCTGTTTTTCGGTAAGAGTAGCCTATAAAGCGGTGACAGCGGGTTTCCTCTGAAACCATGTGTAACTATAACCATACGTCTGACGTCCAATAACAGCTGATTTATAATCGATGTGTTCCAGTGGCGTCATTAAACAAAACAATCTTTATCTTTGTCACGCAGTCCAGCTATTTCGACTGCCTGTCCAGGACAGAAGTTAGTGTTAGTATGATAGAGGAAACCCGCTACTCTTGATGAGTAGCAAGGGATCTTTTAAATAAAATTTATATGCACTTTTCCAGACATGACTGTACATAGGCTACTACGGCCTTTGTTGAACCAGTTGTGGACACTGGTCGGTGTAAGTGGAAGTACACCTACCCATTGACCCTTGTGGAGCACTCACTCACTCTGGGTTGGAATCGATACTTGGATTAAAAATCCGATATGCCACGAATGGGATTTGAACCCAGTACCTACCAGCCTGAATCTCCAAGCGTTAACCATTATACACCACGGAGGTTACGGCTAGATACGTAGGTCCTATAGCATTATGCATTGTGTCGGACCTATATTCCTACGGTCTTCTATTCCTATTACACCGGTACAAAGGCAGGAAATCATGTCTATATAATTTTCCGATGGACCGTCAACTAGAGGACGAAAATACACCGGAAGAGAAAGTATGGCGAAATAAATAACAGAAGAATGAGTTATTTCCGTGATTGCGAAACCTCATGTTAGATTGATATTGCAGGTAACGTACACGTATGAATGACATTTCGTTATTGTCGTTTTTAACACAATGCTTGTCTTCCGTTTTAAAACAATAGGATCATCAATCATTGAAAGATTTTAAATCATATTTCATGATTTTGTCATTTATTTGACATTTTCATGATTTTGCAAATTGTTAACTTTTGGTTTCCACTGGAAATCTTATTCCTTTCCGTACCTCAGTATTTAGGAGCATCATGCTACTACTACTGTACAAATACATGTAGATGTATGTTTAACACTGTCCTAATATAGTATTTTAATCCGAAGCTGATCTAAACAACGTCACATAGTATCATCACGTCACATAGTATCATCACGGTGACATGATGATAGTATCAGTGACAGTATCATCATAGTACGGCGTGTTTACGGCGTTAGTCCATAAATGAACGAAATAATATCGAGGAGGTATTGATTTGATTATTACGTCC
>JAULBR010064658.1:0-14291 GCA_032355825.1 Melanodrymia aurantiaca
AATTTGTTTTGAAAAGCGTTTAACAATGAAATGTCTGGAGTAATAAATAGAATATTAAACTTGCTACCCTGTATTATAAAGTTTACGTCCCTCGTGAAATAATTTCGATTTTAGTCACTCGCTAAAGATCGCGACAAATGAAAATTATTTCACTTTGGACGTAAACTTGATACTACAGGGTAGCTCGTTTAATATCCTCTATGAAGTGATATTCTAAACACTTGGCAGGTTTTTTTACTCTAAGAGAATGTCCAGCATTTCTGAATTAGATCGGAGTGGGGGGTGTTGTAGGTGTGAGGGATGTGTCATGGTTTTATCTTTCAACATTGCTTAATCAACACTAAAGAGCAGATACTTTTCACACAGTACAGTACATACCAATATATAAGTATAAGCAGTGGTTGGAATGAGAAGAAACAAGCTGTATAAATATACTGCTCTCCGTAATAAAAAATTTAATACTGGGGAATAAAACTGAATCTTTGAAGTATGATATCTATTGCAATTTGCAACTTTGTCGGATATCATTGTGTAGTTTCCATTACTGAAAGTCTAGATCAAAAATAGAAAGTGATAAAACAGAGCAAAGGAGAAGAAAAACAAAGTAATACAAAGTCTGTACACCAATGGTCCACAAAATAATTTCTATTTTTAGAACTGTAAATTTGTTATGCCCATAAATAAACTACTGTAAAACGAGTATTATTCACAACTCTAAATTTTTCAGGATTTAAAAAAATGAACTTACGATGTGTAATTTTCACTGCAAAAGAGAATTTTTTTTTTTTAAATTGACTTAATCACTAATAATTATTCGTGTCATTTTCGCGGATTACAAACGAGAAAATAAGACACTCGCAACTAATACCCGTTTTACAGTATATGTGTTTTACACCAATCAATGGTAAAACAAATCATGTAATAATAACGTTATAGAATCCCTTACTTTGAAATGAACTTCTCCCCATCAAGGCTTCTCTTTGACAAAAAGCCGACGGGTTGGTCTCGCTCTGACGAATTTGACAGACTTTGAATTTTGCCATCAGTCCGTTCACTTGGTCTTAAATGCTTTAGGTACCCCTGTCGACATAAAACAGGACAAGGTAAGGGTGGGGCCAAACTGACGAACGGTTGTTTAGTAAACAGTATTATTGTTAATTGATGCAAAAATATTTACCATTTAATAATGTTTACTTCGCTACGTTTTCAAAATTCTATTCAATCTTATGACCGTTATATCTATTACCTCCCTCCCCTCTCCCCCACTGCATTCACTATTCCAAATTGTTATATACAACTATTAAAAAGCAATGGGTATTCTGCAGATGTTTCTTGTTACTATCGTAATTATAATTATATTGGGGTTTGATGAAATCAAATTTAAGTTAAAGTCTTGAGTGAGATAAAGCAGAGTTGTTCTGTCAATTAAATATTTTGACTAGACCCATTAAAACAGTTTGGTTTTATGCCATTCCTACCATTAGTTAATGACGGATGAATTAAAGGCAGTGGCATGTGCTGTCCTGTCCTTGGAAGTGTACATAAAATAGCGTGCGTAGGCAGAAGTAGATCAGAGGAGATCAAAAGACACACTCCATGGAAAACCTTGTTTTTCAAAACACCATATAAATGTTACTTTTTAAGTTTCAATTATTTAAAATTAAATTCACCCCTACAGAATCATGGCTGTAAAAGATCCTTTGTAGATAATCGAGTTAGTTATAACTTATTTACATGCTTTTATCCAATTGAGGTTCAAGCACGCCTGTCCCAGACACGCAGTCTGGCCGGCCTCGACTGCCTACCCAGCACACAGGTTAGTGTTAGTAGACACAAGTTAGTGTTAGTATGAGAGAGACAACGTACTGCTTATTACTAAACAGCAAGGGATCTTTAATATGCACCATCTCACAGACCGGACAGTACATACCATGATCTTTATTAACCAATAGTGGGACAAAAGACAGTGTAAGTGGTGTACATCTACCCATTTAGACTAGCGAAGCAGTCAATGGGTTGGGGCCGGTACTGCGATTAAAAATATCGCATCAAGCACGATTCGAACCCATGAGTCCGTTGGTCTAACCACTACACCACAGAGACCGATAGTCAGTTATTTTGGATCGGGCTTCCATGTGTCATAATGACCATATTCTTGACATCAATAAACAATAAATTATGAATTAATTAATTAAGCAAGTAACATGTTCTTGTGGTATCATCAAACGTTGAAAATGAAATGCTTGAAAAGAATTAATATTGTTTCAAATAACCCAAATTTTGTTTTGAAAGCACAAATCACATCAATTTCATTGACTTTTGCCAGCGTGTTTTTTTATATCCCGATATATATATAATCTATATACATTTTTTTTTTATTTGCAACAAAGAGAACATATTTCTGAATTAAGTTTTTTACGTACCAGATAATAACATAAAGACAAAAACAAAACATGCATAAAGTAACCATGTGATAACAATTACATGTAGACCATTGGTGACAAACCACACACAACAAGACAAGATTAAACACAATGACAGACAAACAAGAAAGAATTATTTAATCAAATACAGACTGGTAAAAGTTAATTCATTGCAGCAGGTTCGATTCCAGCCAGTGAATACTTGAAAAGGAATTTTTACGATTACATAAAACAAACCTATAAAAAGGAATATTGTGATCATTTTATCCAGGTGTCCTTAAAGAAGAAGTTCTGCTTTATTATCTGCAATACTGTTCTTTATGAAGGTACATGTATTATGGTAGAAAAAGAAAGAAAAAAATCTCTATAAAAGGTATAATACGGTATTATTTGAATGTGTGCAGACCTTACCAAAGGATTTTTTAAAAGATGCTTACATTTTCAAAATTCAGCAATAATAATATAATTTTATGTACAATTCACAAGTAAAAATTTGATAGATTATGTATTATACATTTTACAGGGACAGACAACTGAATGTAAGGCCCTTAAAAAACCTTTAGATTAAAATAAACAGTTTACAATTCCTGCTTACTACAGTCTAGTTGTTAAACAGGTAAGGAGTAGGGGTCTTTAGACATTATACATGTGTGTGTTTGTGTGTGTATGTAATTTTATCAGTTTTAGTAGGGCTACTATATTGTGGAAGTTTTGCCAGCTGACAGTTTTTCATTCAAAATGGACAAAGAAAACAAGTTCATGTTTCAGGTTTTTCTAAGAGTGGATTTTTTAATACCAATTTTAGATTTTAATAAAACCTTCACACCGATTGCCTACACTGTTTGTTTTTGTCAAATTAAATTGAGAACTTTTGATACTTTAGACTTGTGTAAAATAGAATGTATAAAAAAAATATTGAATTAAAAACAGTTTGTTTAGGCCTTAGAAGAGAAAAGAAAGGGGGAAAATAGTAATATAAAACTAAAAAGATATCAAGACATTGTTAAAGAAACAAAACAAGGCCAAACAATTTATTTAAAATGGTCTTAATACTGCCTTCTCAAAAATGAACTTAGAGGCCAACTTGCTTAGTGACTGGATGAACAGAAATTGATCATAAGACAAAGGATTAAAACTTTTCCAACAAAAGGTGTGGTTGTGGGTTATATTATTTTTCAGGACTATAAAACATAAAACATCTTAAGATCTATACATACTGGGAGTTTTTTAAAACTAATTTTTGATTCAACTGTAATTTGTTTAATGAAGCACTGAAATAAGACTCTAAGATGAGACAAACAATTTCTGCTTATATTTCAATGTTTCTTTGTCCTTTCCTCCCTCCACTGTGACAACACTAAATCAGAAAATTTATATTTTATCCATTGGCAAAGCACAAATTTAACTTCTTTTTAGGACATTAAGCATGATAACACAGACACTCTCATAACAAATCTTTAAGAAAACTTATCACATATAAACTTTACCAGTAAATTTATTTCTCTTAACAACAAAGAAAATTGTATTTTACTGGCCAATATTTGAGTATTACACCTTAGATAAGCTAAGTTTCATCTCAAAAGATCTCATTGTAAAAATATCCCAGCCCTGAATCACAAATCCCCTCTCCACCATACATTTGTGAAAGATTCACAGCATTTCTTATTGTGAAAACCTGCAGACTGAACAGGGGCAGATAACTCCCATTTTTTGTCCCCAAGTATTGATTTTTCCATTGTGAAATACCAACAGTTGTTCTTGTTGCTTGAGAAGCCCAGAACAACCAATGTAGTGCTCTCAGACTTAAGGAGGAGTATTAAATAACAAACCCACATTAACCCTTGACCAGCTACAAATCATACTGAAGCAAAACATAAAGACAACAGAAAAAGCAAGCTGACTATTGTTTTGTTTTTAATTTATTTATAAAGAAATTATGAAACAAACAGATATAAATCATCTTTTATAAAGAAAACAAATTTCCAGTTTTTGGAAAATTGAAGAAATGTTATATTCTACAAAAAAAACAGGTTACTTTCTTAAAAATATAGCATTTTAATAATAATTTCTGAATAAAAATATACAAAACAACTTAAGAAAAGCATAAAAAAAACAATGATTATATCTATTTGACACGACTAGAACAAACACATATCCCTGATGTTTTCCCAATAAAGGAAACCTCGCACACATTTTAACCACCATTTTCACAGTCATACTTTATGTACAGATAAAATATTTATAACACAACACATTACATTTATATAGATTATAACAAAGTGACAGAAAGTATCATTTGAATTAAATAGTTTGCAGACTTATAAATAAGCAAATGATAATGAAATAACAAAAAAGCAGATCATGCAATGAAAAGATAATACAAATAAGGAACATGCTACGTAACAAAATGAAAAACATCCACTCAAATCACTAACAATCAGTAAATATTGTTTGTTACAACAATTCAAATATATTGTTCATATCTTGTGCTGCCAAGATATCTAACTGTAAAAACAAATCTAGTGGATGATAATTTGGCACTAGCTTGTATCAACAGTTAACATATTTATATATTGTATCTCACTGAAACAAAATGGTGGAACAGATTGATACCACTATATATACAGGTATATTATATAAATATATCATAACGCTCTGATAAATGTTAGTGCATTAAATAACATATACAATTATAAAAATATACACCTAATAATTATTAGCATGGTGTATAATCATATTATGTATTATATATTTGCATGACGCAGATACAATTTGGTTCATCAGTTTCTATATTCAATGTTTTTAATACTAAATACGCTGAGACAGATTTCAACATTTAAGGAAATTTTGCAGTTACGACGCCATCAAAATTCATTACAAACAACAACAGATGCATGCAGATGAGGGTTACATACTGTAAAACGGGTATTATTCGCATGTCTATAATTCTCATGTTTGTAAATTAACTGCGAAAATTACAATAACGAGAATAATTGCTAGTAACGATATTCTTTGAAAACACAACAATTTCATTTTTGCAACATAAAAATTACAAAAGTTTAAAAAATGTATAGCCGCGAATATAACCCGTTTTACAGTATTAGATATCACAGATTAGAATTGTTCCCCAGCACATATTAAAAAACTCGTCAAAGCTTGCCCATATAAATGAAAGCTGTTGGATGGAAGGGAGCTGATGATGAGAACGTTACAACATGGTGAAGCTAAGTGGTTGAGCATGTGTGCGCCCGCCCAATCAACAAACAACGAAACAGCAGCCAGCGTGCAAGGCACAGGATGCATTAATAGTCACGAGTTTTGACGCGACCCATTTTTACAGCTGTCGGAAATACACAATAAGGCCTCTACTACCTCGGCTTCCGATTCCGCCTGTCGATCCCGTTGTTCTTGTTGATACTGGCGCTGCCGGTCGTCAAAGTCATGTAATCGCCTTTGATATTGCTCAATCTGTTCTCGTAACATTTGGTCTTCCACCTGCAAATTTTAGAGACAAAAAAAAACACAATAACATCAGCTGCTCTCATAAATAGCTTTATTATATGGAATCAATCTGTATATTGACACACTGACAATGTGTTAGTTCTGCATTCTGAGCATTACGTGCCACTTCTAAGACAGACGATTATGATGAAGCCTGCAACAAGCAGGTGAACACTTGCAGCAAATGAGCCCATATCTTTCTTCCCATATTAATCAGATTTAATTTCCTCCCTGGCAGTTGTGAGCACTTCAATTTCCTTATCATGCAATGTGCATAGTTCTTTATTTTGTGTCAAAAAAAACACACACAACCCCAATCACCTGGACTTTTGTACGTAATTAAACAAATGTGAAATTGTTAGATGACTAGAAAGGGCTGTGCACTCAGTTGCTACAAAGCAGGTGATGAGAGCCAGACAAGACCCCTACAAAGGGCCAAGCCAGGGGTGTGCAGTAAGAATGCCCCTAAAATAAGGAAAAAACACCATCAGCTGCCAGTGTAAAGCCGATAACAAAACAAGTTTTAATTGGTTTGGCAGGCATAATGAGCCCGTGGGCCGGAAACACTAGGTGCATATGGTTCCAACAGAAGCAGTTGCAGACAGGCTTACAACAAAATATGTGATAAAAGGGTGGCAAACCTGCACAGCTGAGTTTCACAAAACTCCCTGGTCTGCTATTGATTTTTTTTCTCTTTGTCTTTTTGTCTCCATTGTCTGGGGAAAGTTTTAATTTTCCTTTTTTTCACCAGACCCCAACTTATGAATTTTATGAGAAAGCTGGTCTGTGTTTGGTGGCCCAACTGACTTTCAACCTGGTGATGCAGTTTTCTAAGCAAGACCTAAGGATGAGGAAAATGCCACAAGTACCCCTCATAACTTGTGCAATCCTTTGTTTCTATTGTCTTAGATAGGAAGCTTGTTTCTGTGGCAGATGGAATAGATTCGGGGTTTAAAACTGCAAGTCTTGAGAAAAGGGCGATGGAGAGAGCTAAGACAGGAAGCTCTTAAATTTACCCTTCTATAATCTGCTCCAGTGAACAGACACAAGAACCAGCCACCAACGTCCCTTTTCCCCCCCACCACCCAGTTTTTAATCTCCTGAAAAAAGCAACATATGGCACAATTAGGATGTTACACAAGAGGCACATGCATCTATGATGAGAGACGGACCCGGAAAGGCCAGGATGTAACGATGATGCGTGCTCCCGTGGCAAGGCGACTCGTGGGTGAACAGACAGAGAGCCAATGCTTCCATCTGCCACACATTAACGCTGTGTTGAGTAATCAGGCATCACCAGTGCCAAAGATCACTGCAAAAGCCATATCTCATGGAATTATGGTCAGAGAGTCCCCTATAGGCCATGCCTCATTATTATTAATAATAACTATGGCTTGAGGGCGACAAATTCGGATAATATTCGTATGATAAACCAACGAGTTGTGAACATTGCAAGATGGGGCCACATCAAGAGGGTTGATCTTTTTATCTCTCGCCAGGTCTAAAATAATTGTGCAAAAGTTTTATTTTTATCAGATTGAAATGTTGTTTAAAATACTTATCTAAAGATTTGCTAAAAAAAAACAAGTTAACTTTGGATAGGAATTTTTTCTTAAATTGAGTATATTTTTCTGAATTTTTAGTGAAAAGTAGATAATTTAAGCAAAATTGTATTAGACAATCTGAACAAAAATGTGTAATTAACTACTTTGGATATGTACAGCGTCAGCTCAGGAAATAAAGTTTTGGATGTTTTTTGTTCAAGTTGTCAAATCATTTGAAATTGTTCCTGTGACGAAAAAATTAATTTGTGACAGCGTATTAATGTGTGCAGTGAGATGTGATCTAAACAAACTTCCATATTAACCCATATTGTGCAACTGCGGCCTAGCTTTGTGCACTTTGTCGCGGGCAGGCCATATGCCATGTGGTCGCACAAAAATTCCAATTACTGTCACAAAGTTCCGCAAACAGCCATGATTGTCTCAAGTGTTTATATTAGGGTTGCCCAATAACTTTTCAACACCGATATTGCATTTACCGCATCAACCCAAAAAGGAAGTTTCTTAACAGATTGCGTCGAAGATTACGATCAAGATGTTTGCATTATTCATGCATTCAAATCATACTGGATGTAAATTTTATCGTTTTCATTAAAAATCAGCAAGGAGTGAAAATTTGACAAACCGCACTAATCAAAAGTTAATAAAAGGCTTTTATTATTTTCAAGCAAGTAACAAATAAAAATTGTTTCCACCCATCTGTCCAAAATATTGTGGACATTTCATAGAATTTGAATACAGATCAAATTGAAAAAGAAGCTTTATAATTTTTTTGGGTACAGTTTACCAAATTTATTTGTAATTTAATTGCTTTCAAATTTAATGCTATTAATTTTGGTGATATGTGGAGGGTGGGGGAAGGGGGTGAGGGTGTTGTGTGTAAAGAAGAAAATAAATCAAACGATGTTATATTGAATTTATTATATTTTAGATTTCGATGCAATAAATTTAGCAGAAATGAAACTGCAGACTGTCTTTGTCTTTTTTCTTCATATGCTGCCCACCAAAGACATGCTTTTATCAAATAAATGTTTTAAACATGCTCGTATTAGGTAAAAACTCTGACTTATGCCAGAAAAAGCACCCAAAAAGAGAATAGAAGAATACAAAAAAATAATGATAATGAAAAGTAAAAAAGAAAGAAAACAAAATTTTCAGTAAAATTTACCCAAAAACGTTATATACATGTAAATAAAAATATCTGGAAAATGGACAATTTATAGTTAGTCAAAATTAATGCCAAATATATCATTTATGTGCATTGATTCTAAAAATAAATCTTTTTAATTTTTTTAAACATTTTATGTATTTATGAGAAAAAGTTCCCAGATAAAAATTAAAGAGGAAAATTGGAGATCACAACCTGTAGCATTATTTTTAAAATGGTGACATTTGAGAAAACATGGATAGATCCACAGTTTAGCGATGTAAATTGGTTGTATTTTCATGTTTGATGCTTGGCTGTACATAACTGATTGTTTGCCGAAGGATGAACTAAAGTAGTTTACTTTTTTTTTAAATATTTATTTTCCTTTTAAAAGGACACAAATTATAATTATAAATGAAGAAAACTGGAACTTTTTTAAAGATTTTTTTTAGAAGTTCATTGATTATAATTTCATGGTTGATAATCATAATTGATATGGTAAATGACCAATAATTGATTACAATCGATTATTGTTACACCAAGAAATTTACTTAAAACAGAATTAATTTTAATTGCCTAACTACTTGTAATTGATTAATGATAGCCTGACTCAACAAGTTAGGATCACAAGTAACAACTAAAAAATATATTTACCATTTTGTTTCAGCAATTTATAAATTATAAATTATTTTCCTATTTTTGTATGCCACTAGAGTGCATACATGTTGGGAAAGGTACTGCCCCCAGGATCAGCTGATAAAACAGCTTTATCAAGTTTATCAGCTGATCCTGTGGGCAGTTTAACAGTAGTCTTTAAATATTTTGTAAAAAAAAAAATTATTAACTTCCCACGACCTCATCCCCATGGAACACAATTATTTTCTTTTGTTTAAAGAAAAATGGTCTAATGGTCAAGTAAAACATAAAGTTTGTTTGTTTCAGGACACCCCTGTAGCACATGGTGTCACCAAAAACACACAACCTACTCTTACTGACTAACAACAAGGGATATTTTATGTGCACTTTTCCACATGTGACAGATAGGAAATCACTCGAGGGTATTTAACAAACAGTAGTAAATGGGAAATAGCGCAATGGGCCTACTGAGGACAGGTTTCCTCAGAGCCATAAGATCTAGGGAGCAATTACTCCTTACTTGTTTAACTAAACACTTTGATTTATTGTAAGGTTATTATACGGGCCTTAAATTCAGTTGTCTGTCCCTGTACAATTTATAATCCATAATTTGTACTTGTGGATATTACATAAAATTATAATATTCTTGCACAATTTTAAAAATTTAAGTGCCATTAAAACATTCCGAAGAAGGGCCTGAAGGATCAATCCTTTGACCTGTCAAACTTGGGAAAGATTATTTTTCATGAAGCTATGTCTGTGGTCCAATAAAGTAATTCTTACATAGAGGATGCAACGAGTTAAGTTTTTTATATTCCTCACGTCTGCTCGGTATTGCTCAAGCAAGAAATAGGTTTGTCTTAATAGTTTTTACAGTTGTTATATTACTAGCTATTCGCTATTTTGTGAGTGTGAAATTAGAAATGTCAGGCCTTGTTAGCCCAAAAAAACAAAAAAAAAGAGAGATTATGATACAGCTCCAATTACCCAACCTAATCTAGACAAATTTTATTTTTTTACTGAAAATCACAATTTGTTTGTAAATACATGTATCTTGCTGACCAACAGTCTAAATTAATATTTATAATAATTCTTACCTCTGCCCTGTCTTCATCAAATTGCAAACACCCGACACCGTCTAACCGATGTAAATCTACCCAGCCTCGCCATACAACACATACACCATTCATTATAAACTGCGACTTCAGTTGTACCTGCAACGAAAATGCATAATTACAAACATGCTAGGTTAAACATCTACATGTATACAGTAAAATCAACTTCAGTAACCAACTTAAAGTAGTTAATCTGTATTATTATTATTACTATTATTATTATTATTATTATTATTAAGGGAATATCTTTTTCTTCCCAAAAATTAAGTTAATACAATGCCCTCTATTAAAACTAAAAGCACTAGTTACTGTAATTTTATAGTTTTTTGACGCAGGATGTTTCTTTTGAGACCTTGTGTTGATTGACATCAAATAGCCACTGACTAATAATCAATGTACTCCAGCGGTATCGTTAAACAAACTTTTAACTTTTGATCCACAACATTTTGAAGGAAGGGGTTGGGGTAAGTGTCCGTTGTAATAAACATGTCATTATAAACAAATTTGGTGCTAAAATTACAAAAATAGTTGACACAGCTTGTACAATAGTAAGAAATTGGTATAGCGAAGCTTACTTTGTGCTAGATCCTTGATTAATTTATATATTTTTACCAATGATCATTGCATTTGATTAGTTGAGTATGTATTGATAACCATATAAATTTGTGTTGGCCTTGGCCGTGTAGAATTAGACCACCTGGTACTAAATCCCAGACCGTTAGGATTCAAAGTTGGGCATATTTTTAACTTTGACACATAGTCCAAGGCTTATCATGGAGTGAGGTGTACTTCCACTTATCAGTGGTCGAATACTGGATTAACAAAAAGCTGTGGTATGTCCTATCATGACTGTGGGAGAGTGCTTAGGGGTTCTAGAATACAGTGGCCCGATGTCAGAGGCCAGTGATTTTTACACTCGGGCCACCAAATAATTGCTTTGGCCGTGTCCGATGGTCAGTAAAAGATTGAATTACTTTTTTATTATTATATTGGTATTGGTATTTAGAAGTTGAGCAAGTGAATTTTCAGTCATGGCCAGTGAATTTTAAAATCCACTGGCCCCATGGAAAGTGAAATTTAAAAAAATTCTAGAACCCCTGGCTTATAAAACAGCCCTTGCCGCTGAGAGAAAATGAATAATAACATTGTGACTAAGATTAATATGTCCTGGGTAGACAGTCGAGGACAGCATGCATGTTTGATCCATGATTGGATATAATTATAAACAGGTAAATAAGTTGACCAGTCTTCTGCTGGCCAATACATCCATGTGTATCAGTGGCGTAGCATGGTCTTAACCTGGGTGTGGAGGTTTGAATTTGAATCTAGCTGACCATTTTGTGTACATTTTGACCGTATAGACGAATTTTGCACTGTGTAGAATTGTTTTAGTTGTGTGGAGCAGACCTAAGTAGACTTTTGCCTCGGTACGGGGGTGTGGAGTGTTGTCCAAAACCCACTGCAGTCTACACCCATGTGTCACTTAATTTTAATTAATTCTTGTTTTGGATTGTCTTTGCTTTATTTAACTGCAAATAATCTCTTTTTACATTACACCATCTCATCTCATTTTTACAGTCAAAATGAAAGCATATCCACTTGTTAAGGATACACGTAAATTAAGCAGCCTAAATTAAAATCGTGAACATATATTTCATATATTATAATATTAGTTAACCGTTAGGTTTGTAATTGCTTGGAATAATTTTTTACTTTGCTTTTTGGACTACCCCCATCCATTTCTGGATACCATGAGCTGCTAATATAATTAAAACAGTAAACTGATCTCCCAATATAATTCACACACATTCATACTGATTATGTAATTCTAGACATTTATCAAACCGGTAAATCATTAAATGTGTAAATTTAACACGGTACATCACGATATATAATGATATATAGGCATATTTATGTGAAAACAATGACTACACGACGGCCCACGAACTCATTGCATGAAAATCGAAATAAATCTAGATATTCAGAGTTTACCGCATGACGCCACGGAGGCGCCAACGGGAACAGGTTCTGGTACTTAAAAACAGCTACTGAGCTAGGGTAACAATAAATATGTTGGCGAAAACGCTTTACAAAATGACCTCGCGACAGTTTTACCATGTGTTGCTACCATCCCTACATTCCTGTCGGCTTACGCAGCTCTAGGATTGATTCCTCGTCCGACCCCAAAAACCATGCAAACTGTGCACTCATATCATGATATCGGCATCGCACTGGACGCTGGCAGTCACAGTTATTGAACCTTTGCCACATCCAGACCCTGGCCCTTCCTTCCTTCCTCGTTGTGTCACCCAAGGCTGGGTCGGATCAAGGTCACTACGTATACATGTATACGAGATTCATTGACTGGATAAGAAGGTTTGACCCAGATTTAGCTCGACGCGTGGGCGGGGGTTGTACATTTTCTCCGTAAAAGCTATCTATAGGGTCACATGACCTGGTCATGAGTCATGTGACCAGCTGGTCAGCTGACGCAGTTTTTGGCTAACATACAACCTACACGTGGGGGCGTAATAATTGTTCCTGACATTCCTGTATGATTAGAAATGATCGAACTATTTTTTGTACAACTAACCTGTAATCATGTTGTATGACGGAAATAAAAGAACAATATTAAATTGTCATCTTCATTTTAAACTTAAAAAATTAATGTGTCGACGTTTAATAAGGCATTTGGTTGTGGTGGAGTGAGATGGAGTAGGGTGGTGGTGGTGGTAGCGGTGGGGGTACACAAATAGGGGCGAGCCCCTTCCCTCTTCTAACATCGCGACTGCAACCCGTAGCCCAACCCCCTACGTGGTATCCATGTGTTTAACCAGAATCATATTCATTAACTATATTATAATATGTCAAGTGCAAAATATCAACTCCCAAATGGTTAGACCTCGATACGCTTACATTTGCTTCAATGTAGGTCTAGTTATCTCTCCGAATATTGACAATTTTATTTCGTAAAATGAACCCCACACGGTAACTATATATATAGGATTAAAATAATACTCCATGCATGCATCAATTGGGATCCGAACTTAGTATCTACCAAGTAGCTTTAACTCTAACATCAGCCCAATGGTAACCGAAGTACTTCACCATCAAAGTAAATTTTTCGTAAATTTGTAATTTCCTTGTAACAATTTTTGTCGGTATGTTGTGGAAGAATAGCGATAAAACGTATTAAAACACAAATTCCTCACACCACAAAAGAAAAATATAATTTGGTTAGCTCATTGAAGATAGTAATGCCAGCCAGACGTACAATAATTAGCCAAAATAAACTTGAATGTGTCAACAGCAAACAGGTAATCTCCGAAAACTTAATCCATGTGTGCAAATGCAACTTGCATACAGATAACGGAATGCCAAGATAAAAAAAAATAGCCGCAAATGTTTGTCTTTTGGGTACATTAAGCCCAGTTCCGCCATCTGATGTTGACTTTTTCTCTTTTGAGGTTATAAATTTAGAATAAGAGTGACAAATCTGTACCCTTTTGAAGAATAAAAGATCTGATGGCTACACACGCAATACAAATGTATCTGCAGCCTACAGATACAGTTTGTTTGTTTAACGACACCTCTGGAACACATTGATTATTAATCAACGGTTAGTGGGTGTCAAACCCACGGTTATATCAACACATAGTCACATAGCACGAATAGGTGTCTTGCCTTGCGTTCAATAGGGCGAGCGTTCTGCTATCGTGACCAATCGTTTTGTTAGTTAGTTATAACTTATTTACGTGCATATATTCAATTAAGGTTCAAGCACGTCTGTCGTGGTCACACAGTCCAGCCGCATCGGCTGTCTGCCCACAACTGAAGTTAGTGTTAGTATGAGAGAGGAAACCCGCTACTCCAAATTGATAAGTAGCAAGGGATCTTTCATATGCAC
>JAULBR010064750.1:0-14289 GCA_032355825.1 Melanodrymia aurantiaca
CTGTGTCTGCACTATCATGCCACGTCAGCACCATTATGCCACGTCTACACCATCACGCTGTGTCTGCACTATCATGCTGCTTCCTTGAAAAGATTGATGGCATGAAAAACAGACCTGTCAACCTTGAATCATGGCATAAAAAGAGACTGCTTGGGAGATATTCATATTAAAAATAAACAAACACGTGAAACATTGTTTTTCATAAATATGTGATAATAAAACACCATTTTATAACTTCATATATCCCACTTATTGTGGCAAACAATGATTGAAAACAAAACTACACTCAGAATACTTAATCTGATTACAAGACAGGATGTCGGAAACCAAAATCGTCCCAAATGAAAACTTCCTCCGTGTTTTTTTGTAGGTAGATAGGAATTTGAGTAGTCTTTGGAAACAGTGATTTCCCAGGAGATAATTCCTCCTGGACAAGACAAAAAGAGGAATGATAAAATAACAGGAGACTCATGTTGAAACCAGGAGTGTTGACAGGTCTGATGATAAGTAACAGTTGGCAGGAAAGTAAACACAGAATGTTCCTTTGTTCAACAGGACCACTAGAGATTATTGATCATTAATTAAATATCAGCTACTTTAGGGTTTGAGATTCGGGGTATTGCTGGGGATATCAGATTTCAAATTTTGTTACCAGATTCTAATAAGGGACCATGCATAAATATCAATGTTTGGAAGGGTGGAGAGGGCAAAAGCTAAGTTAGGAAATAAAAATCTTGCATTTCATGTAAAAACATTGGTCCACCGGTGATCAATGTTTTAACTTTTATGTTAAGATTAAAAGCTTAGGGGAAGGGTCAAACACAATCCTAATTTATCTAAAACCTAGTATCCTACTGGAATAAAAATAAATAAAATAAACTGACTTATAATTTGAATAATCAGGATGCAGTAATATTTCTGAAAATAACTGGATGCAGATTATTAATAAATTGTAACTGATACCCAGGTGATTAGGAAAGTAAGCTACGTAACAGAATTCCTCAATACTGAAACTGAAAGGCCAAGCAGTGTGCAATGAAGTGAATCACAAACGTGACCGACATTGCTAGCAATATTGACATCAGATGGTCAGATCCGGGTTCTACTATCAAGAGAGTTTGATCCAATTAACCGACAACCAACATACATTCTTGTCAGGAGAAAATGAGTGCAGATTACACCATCTTTGAATGACCATGATGTCAAACGTCAATATTTCCACCTATGAAGAAGTGTGTGTGCTACAAGAATGTACAGTTGTATATCTAGATTAAATGACATTTTATCAATGAAATGGATAGTTTGAGCCAAGGGTTTTAATTAACCATTCTCACAATTGAGAAATTGGCATGAGAATGATTTAATCTATTTAATCCATAAATATAATTAAAATACTACATGTAACTGCATTTGCTTATCTAAATAGTTACTTGATAGTTTATTAGCTGTGTTTACGACTTTGGATTTGGAAATGGCATTAAATCAAATTTATATTACCAGAATCTGAATATGAATCCTAACAAATGAGCAATGGTTTAAATTTATATATATATAATACAAGCAAGGCCACATGAATTCCTTAAACGTTAATATTAACAAAGCTAGTGCTAACTTATAAACATACTAACGGAACAGAATTATTGTGCAAATGAAGGAAACATTTCCACAGATGAAAACATTTGCATAGATGGAAACATTTGCACAGATGGAAACATTTGCACAGATGAAAACATTTGCACAGATCTGGGAATCAGTACGTTTTAGTTGCATCATAATGAGAAGAACATTATATCTAGATCAAAGTACCACACAATTATTTCCCTGTGTTGCCTAAGAGTTGGAATTCAGCTGAGCAATACAATGTTCATATTTGTCATTATATTCACGTGAATCAGACAGTGGAAGTGAGGAATCTCTTCAATTAGCATACTCTACGTTCTTTTCGTGCTTGTCAGCCAATTATTACACACAAATATTTTCAAGCAAATTATGTTTATTTACTTCAGGTGCAGTGATGTAAATCACGATGAAAAGATTTGTGGATTGCAAAACTATTATTAACTCCTTGCTCATTAACTTGTTTCACATGACAAACTTTTAAAAAGAAAATTCACTTATAGTAAATCATAAAGGGCTAGCCATCGTTTCACATGTCCTGTAAAACTAATTCACAATAGAATACAACACTAAGAAAAATACCTGGCATGCAATCAAATACAACAGGAGATTTTAATAAACCACCAAGATTCGAAACACTACTGATTCGAAACACTACTTATCCGACAAGTTTTACCTGAACATGTCTTGGATTGGTTGTTCGATACTCCTTACCCACATTACCCCTCCCATTAGATTTGGGCAGGGCAGTGGTTTAGTCTGATCAAGGTGCAAATGTCCAAATAGATAATGCTCCCCAACCCCCTCCCAATGACTCAAGATTGCATGAAAATTATACGTATGGTCTTGCCAGTCCAATATCCAGACATAACCCAATTGAGATCGTTTTGTAAAGTTCATCATGTCTAGCCATATAACCATAATGAACTTAGAGTGTTATGGATTGTAGAACGGAACTGGCTTGTTGAGTATAATCAGTGTCACCACATGGTATTTATTGATGATGTACAAGTACTTTTCAATTTCATCTTCTATTTATATAGACAGCCATTTATACACAAACATTGACTTTTTCAGACAATTTATTCAGTTTGTTGTATTGAGCTATAATTTGATAATGAAGTAAAAAAACAAGTGGACTTTTACCTCAGTTTGATATGTACATGGTATAACTGATAGTTTGTTATATTCATCTCCAGAATCATTATTAATGTACTTTTGTGAACACACGAAACTGTCATTCAACAACAATAAGACGTGGTATTATTTCACACCAACATGTTCAATTAAGTGCATTATACTAATGGTTGAACGAACCGGTGACGGGTGTAATTGGTTTCCAACTACAAAGCTGACATCACTTAATACAGCTAATAGCAAACACTGTGCACAATAAGCTCCTGGAGGACATCCAACGATAATAGCAAAATACTTTCATTTTCTTGCTTATGAAGTACGCTGCAGGTAGGTGGTAATGACTGCAGCACTTTCCCTGGAGACAGTGGTGAATACACACCGCTTTCATCAAGCCGTTTACTGTACCGCCTGTCATCAGTCCATGTACAAAGCATTAATGCAAACCACTTTACACAATAATAGACATGGCTGCCCACATGTTAATGGATGACAGTAATATGTCTCACTGCATATTCTATGTACAACCTGCAGCTTATAACAGACAAGAAATTAGTTATGGAGTTGGCTACATAGGGACCCTTTATATTTCTCTCTTTATTGTAGTGGTCTGGACCTTTCTATTTCTATACTGTGCTCCAATATTTATTTTACAAATCCTGGATTCGTTCCCGGATCTCTAGTTCTCACCAACTCCAGGGTTTATAAATAGATTCCATATACAGTTGAATCCCGTTGGCTCGAACACCGTTGGTGCTCGAGAAACTGTTCGACCCATCGGGGTAGGTCAACCCAAGCATCTTGGTTCGAGCGTTACCATGTATTCGACCCTTCCGCGTTCGAGCCAACGAGATTCTACTGTATATGCTTAGCGAATTTTAAAACAATTTGGTTTGGGTATTTTCACACAAAAATGAGGTCATTTTTCAAGATGGTCACCACAAACCCATATAATCCTTTTTTTTTTGGTCTCCTAAGTGGTTCCAGCCAGGGATTCAAAGATCAGTAAACTAATGTCTATTTTGGTGTTATAGTGTCAACTTGCATTAGTAATTAATCATTGCCAATGTATTATTCAAATGGTCGTAACAGAAATTGAAGATGGCTACAATATGTATTTTGTTGTGTAAGCGTCAAGTATTATTTACTCTTTGATGTTGCAAATCACCTGAGAATACTCAACTTTGACCAGATGGATGCGCCACAGATTAGTAGAACATGGGTGGCATTCGAAGACAGAAAGCACTAAACTAGCTCTTCCTGAATGATTCGGCACACTTCCTGGGACAGCCATCACTTTAGGGATCAATACTCCCACTCAATCATTTTAGAATACCCTAAGCATATGAAATCCCCTGAGAATCCCATGACCATTGTTTTATACAGGATTTTTTTGCTTGGGTCCTATGACTGATGGGATTGGAAAAATTAGTGCGATTTTAGTTAAAATTCATTGAAAAAAAGGTTGATGTACCAAATTGGGATATTTTAGCCGAGGAATTAGGAAAATTTCAGCGGCTTTTGCTATTGGAAGTGGGACTATGTTCAGTACCGCAGAATGCCTGAATAAATCCTTCATGTCATAATGAATTAGTCAATGATTAACAGCAATCTTACTGGTATGCAAATTCTACAAACTGCATCTCATATAAAGCGACCAGTAATAAAGCTCTCAGTGCAGCAGGCATGTTCTATTACCCGAGCACTGCTTGTAAGAGGTGAGCCAAGTTAGTTGTATTGGGGGGAATGTAGGATACATTGCCATGTACTCGTAATAATATCACATGAAAGACTCACTCTCTGACTGTAACATTTTATTTTCTTCTCACGAATAATGTTTTGCAGAAGAACATAAACAAGAGATAAGCTAATTAAGTGAAGCTATTTTAGGATCGTTTGAGTGGTACAACTTAAGAAACTGGTCCAAGTGAGGGACACTGATATCAGTCTATTCTGCTACATTGTGTTTTCTTGCACTTGAAGCCAGGAAAGCTTTACTTACAAGCAGAGAATAAACGTCAAAACAATCCAACGCAGATGATTAATACATTGCATTGTTTTGAACAAGCTGGCAACCTAACACTCTGTTTAATGAGAACAGACAGTAGCTCAAGTATGAGAACACTTCATTACTGCATACATGGCTGAGCACTCCACTGTTTGCAACAACAATGATCAGAATACACAAATACTTGCTTAGTACTGTATTTCTTCTATAATTATGACCACATTTCAAACCACTAAATTTTTGTTTAATCAGTCATGGTCATAAAAAAATTCCCTAGCAAATTATTTTTTTTTTATTTAGTAGCAATTTTGATATTTATCAAAATGGGAAGAAATTTTTTAATCATTCAGTGTTACAATAGTCTTGCAGTGTAAGTGATGTACACCTACCCAATGAGGCTTGTGACACACTCACTAGGGTTTGAACTGGTACTGCATCACCTTGAGTGGGATTGGAATCCAGTACCTATGTCTTGAGGTGAGTGGTCTAACCAAGACGGCATCAGAAAACTGTTCAAGCACACCTGTTATGGGCACATGCTTGTGGGGTATACAGGGTATGTATGTGTCCTAAAAATCAGGCTCAATAATTCTACTCTAAATTTCAGGTATTTGTCTTGCAATATCGGTTGTCCCTGTTGTTAATGACTGCAGACACTTCCTATTTCTACCACTCTAAACGACTACTTGTGAACAATTCGTGGTGTGGGGCTGACAGTTCAGTTTGTTAGACAGGCAAGCCTTGTTAGTCAGGACAATTGTGTTTAGTGCCTCATCCATTAGACTGTTGGGGTGCTGGTCTGAAGGATAACCTGATTAATAGACTGAGCTCATTAAACGCTGTCATTGCGCCACTCTCTTCTACACATGCACTGCGCTAGAGTGTAATCCAATAATTAGCCAAATGATTGCACACAGAATTGGCATCACTTCAATCAGACCATCACTGTCTGCCTTGCTATCAATGCTAAATTATTAATTCCTACCCAGTCCGAAGTGTAATGGGAGGGCCTATGATATCCACATTTAATCGTTCACAAAGAAATTAATCATGTGTCTGCTAGCTTGGATGGTGACTGTAGTAAAGCTGCATGTCTCTGTAAGTCAGCCTGATCCGTATTGCAGTCCTGCCAGCATGTCTGGTAATCAATTAACAGTACACACACCGTGAGATGAAGTCAATCATAAAGTCAATGCTACACAATCAGTTTGTGATTTTTAAAATAATTATCATTGGTTATAGATTTTTCAACTTGTAATAACATCAGCCAAGAATTTACTGATCATATATACCAACAACTTTAAATACCAGTACTTAAATAAGTTTAAACCGTATCGACCAAAATACCTTTCCAATAATTTATACAAAATACCTTGTAATGAACAACTTGAAACTCTATCAGCAAATATGCCTTCCATGTAACTTTAAACTCAATCAGCAATAAAAATTTCTTTTTAGCTTCAAAATGTATCAGAGAAAATATCTTTTAATAACTTAAACTGTTCCAACGAAAATACCTTTCTAATAACTGTAAACTGTATCGGCCAAAATATCTTAGAATAACTTTAAACTGTATAAAGTGTATTAGGCAAAATATCACTGCTAATTTTAAACATCAAATTAATTTCTAATAACTATTAAACTGTATATCGTATAATATCTAATAATTGAAAATGAAATTAAACGTTAAATGGTATGAGTCGAAGTATCTCTTTAAAAAACTTGGTGTAAGGCAAAATATCACTCTGATGATCAGATACCTTTTCCTGGTCTAAATTACCAATTTATCCCATACCAATTTGATCCTTTCAAAAACATTGATCCTGGTCTGTACTCAAATTTAGCCTGGGACAAATGTCACATTGTGAATGCAATCAGGTTCCATACTGGTTAAATTGTATAAATGGAAAGGAACACGCACGTATACAGCTTGCGGCGGTTACTACATGTTGCTTGCCCGTTTTGCTATAGATCTGTGAGTGTGCCACTCATGATTGGACAGGCCAAGCACAGTCTATTCCATGTCCTCACCAATTCAGTGTAAACACTGCTTAATGGGAATGTGACAAAGACATGATATATTTTGACTACATTATGTAATTAATTTGTATGTGTACTGTAGCTTTTGTAGATATGTTAGAGTCATCCCACGCCCCCACCCCCCTCCCTCCAACCAACTTTTCAGACCTTTTGACCGAAATATGGTTTTCTACAGTATAATTTTTTTTATTTCACATGTGGGGCCCCCACTTTCATTTGGACTACCTCCCTCGCCCCTGTATGTGCAGTCAACACAGAAAATGAGTGTTTCGGGATCGACATCTTTCAATAATAAACATATACATTCATACACAGTCTAGCTGTAGTCTATCCGTAGTCTAGCTGTAGTCTAGCTTACCCGTATATGTGTAGTTGACCAAGGCAGCGAGTGCTTCAGGATCGACATCTTTCAATAATAAACACATACATTCACACGTAGTCTAGCTGTAGTCTAGCTGTAGTCTAGCTGTAGTCTAGCTGTAGTCTAGCTGTAGTCTAGCTTACCCGTATATGTGTAGTTGACCAAGGAAGCGAGTGCTTCAGGATCGACATATACATTCACACGTAGTCTAGCTTACCCGTATATGTGTAGTTGACCAAGGCAGCGAGTGCTTCAGGATCGACGTCTTTCATCTTGATTTCGTTCATGGATGCCTCGAGGACGTCGCTGGTGAACATGGCGGCGAAGTAGTCCGACGCGGCGCTGAGAACGAGACGATGCACGGGAATCCGCTTGCAGCCGGCCACCAGAATAACATCACACAGAGTGTTCTTGTTCCCGTAGTCCTCCATCTTCTTCATCATCCTCTCCGAGTGGTTGATGGAACGGAACTCGTCTCCGAAGTCATCCATTTTGTTCTTGCTGAGGCTTGCATAGGTGTGGTGGTTGTTGTGCACTAAGTACCTGCAAAATAAACCACAAAATCAGAAATTAACGTATATCTAGAATGTATATTGTAGCTCAGTGCAAGAGCATCTGCCTGAGGTTTGGTAGGTCGACAGATTGATCCTCCTCGGTGGAACCACTGGGTTATGTTCTGTTCCAACCAGTGATCCACGACTGGTCCATCAAAGGCTGTGGTGTGTGCTATTCGGTCTGTGGGTAAGTGCATATAAAATATCCCTTGCTGTTATTCAAAGCCTTTAGCCACATAGGTTACTCGTCTTCGAATATTCATTCATAGTATTTGGCGTGCCTATAATGGCTATATTCAATAAAGGTTCAAGGCAGCAACAGGTTTTCAAGTGTCATTTGACATCCAATAATCAATGTGTTCCAGAGATGTCGATAAACAAACAATATTTATATTTATATGGAAAACGTGAACATTGATCATCTATTACAAAATAAAATTATTTTTACGTTTTTTTAAAGTTTGTTAATCCCAGTAGATAGCAATTATGAACATGTTGTAAAGACTTCATAATTAAGATGTAGTGATAACTGTATACTCTATGACAATATCTTAATTATGCATGTATTGTATTAATTATTTTGATGTATTTATGTAGACCTATAGTTGTAAGTATTGATTTGTCAAAAATGAAAAGGATAAAGCTTTTTTAGTGCTACATTTAGAGACAATTGATTCATTAATTAATCAACGCCTATAGCTAGGAAAGACAGGTTTTTTTTTTAACAACACCACTAAAACACATTGATTATTAATAAACTGTTATTGCATGTCAAATGCAAGGTTACATTGACACTTGGTCACTGCGGCTACTCTTACCGAATAACAGCCATGGATCTCTTATGAGGACTTCCCCACAGGATAGCACATACCATGGCCTTTGATGAACCAGTCGCGGACCACTGGTTGGAATTAGAAATAACAGAATAGGTCCACTGAGATGGATTGATCTGTCAACCTATCGAACCTCAGGTGGATGCTCTTACACTGAGCTACGTCCCACTCCCCTATAGCTGGGAAGTAAAAACATTATAACTTGGAATCCATCTTCAGAGGAAACAGTGCTATCAACTTCTGAAAGTCATAACAATGAGTAAATTGAGTTTAACTACAGTCAAAACAAGTTTTTAAAATTTAGCCTCTATGTACTCCCAACAGTCCAAACAGCAAATGAACCAATTTGAATCACTCTATTTAATCAATAAAATTCAAATAGCAAGCAAAAAAATTCAATTACTAAATACACCAGAAAGTCATTGAAGAAATGAGTGAAGCAATTTGAATTAATTGCTATTCCAGAAAGTTCAAATAACAAGTGAACTAATTTGAATCAATATCTTCACCAGAAAGTTAAGCAACAAGTAAAACAATTTGAATTACTATCTAATCAAGAAGTCCAAACAGCAAGTGTACCAAATTGAATCAGTTGATAGTCAGTATACAGCACTATTTCAGAACAACATCAAACTGAAACAGCAAGTAAACGAATTTGAATCACTATAGAATCCTCAGAAAGTCCAACCATCAAATGAATTGATTTGAATAACTATATAATCCAGAAAGTTCAAACAGCAAGTCCTGTAGTGCACCAATTTTACTGACTACACCAAACAGTTGAAACATCGAGGGAACTATTATCAGTTTAGTACCATCACATAAGAATCACTACACAAGAAAATATCAGCGTTCACACTTCGTACCGAAAACTACCATAAACAAATATTTCTGGTTGGTTATGTGGTATAAATGCACAGACTTGCCCAACATGACATTTGCGGTAGAACCAAGGCAATTTCCCACTAACCGGCTGCAAATCGTGCAAGATTTTTACTTACATGCCAAAGGGCAAATAGTTTTGGGATAGAATACATATATGTGTGTATATATAAAGAATTGCGATGATCCCCAGATGGCTGAAGGGCACATCTGTGTTCTAAGATCGTGTCCAGTGCTGTGTGTGGTACATAGAACTGAGAACTGCACACAGTTGCAGGCGGCAGGTGTGGTACACATCGAATCCTCAGGGGCTTTAATACCTTCGCCTCCCCAACAAAGACAAAAAGTAGAACACCTGAACGAGATAAAAACATGCTCCGTGATGCTTTGCAGGTTATCAGTGCAATTCTGGCAGCCTGTACTGTCAGTCCACAAGGAATCCCAAACAGGCAATAATCAGTTTCCATTAGCAAAACTATTAATGACACTATCCTCCTGCCATTCCAACTGGAGCTATAAAAACAGGAAATAGGTCAACATGCTATTGGCAATGTCTTGTTTTTGGCACCATGTACATAAAAGTAATTTTGGGAAATATATAAACATTGCATTGTCTTCCACTATTGTCAATGACCTCCATAATGCAGTGGTTAACACATCAGGTTTAAGACTGGTAGATACTGGGTTCAAATCCTGTCTGCGACACATGGAATTTTTAATTCCCATACCTACTCCAACCTAGATTGAGTGCTCCTCGAGGATCAATGGGTAGGTGTACTTCCACTTACACTGTCTACATACGAAATACAGGATGAGTACTTTGTCATCAAGTCCAACCATTTTATATAATATCATCTCACTTACAATAACATTTATCTTGTTAAACACTCAGATAATTAATTGACGTAACAAGTTCACAAACTAGAACAATAATTTCCATCAATGCACAGTAATCCATATGTTGTATATGAATATAAAATGCACTTGTCCTCCATAATGGCAGCCAACAATGTAGGAATACGATGCATTGTGAGTCCAGATGTAAGCTTAAAGCTTTTATAGATGAAAATACAACACGCAAGAAAAAACAATTGTGTCTAAAACAGTTTTTGTCTCTTGGGTTGGAATTCAATTACCATATCAGACACTCATGATACATTCTCTTTATAAAAGTAATGAAAATACATGTAACAAATGCGAAGAGATATACAACTAATAACAATGGAATCTAATACAATACAAGAAGATCTACAGTATTTCATTACAAAGCCTGATTAGACAAGGGACAGGAATTGCTTGCGGCTATAAAACTCATAATTAAAGTAATAAAATTGATAGCCTCAGATAGCTGCGATGGATATTGCTAATTTTTTCCCCTGTCAGATTGATATGAAGACAATCCTAACACAGATGAACCCAACTGCTTCCTGTTGATGTAGCCAGCAGGGGCTTCTGCTGCATGTAGTAATGTGATACACTATGCCGTATTACTGCCAACATGCTGAAAATAGTATACATCTGCAAGTTTTTCATTATTGCATTAACTTATTCACAGAACACGAAAATAGTGAACACGCTATTAAGAATAGTGAGATAAAACAAATGATACACCACTAAATGTAACCTATTTTTGTTATCCACAATTATATAAATATTATTTTAACAGTAAAAAAAGATAATCTATATAGTCTTCTAAAGATCAGTGTGTTTGGATTATTTTACCAATGGTTATACGAACTGTGAAGTCTTGTAAAACCAACAATCATTGTGTAGTATTAATCTAAATCAGTCACTGTAAGGCAAGCTATTTAAGAAAATAAGTCTTCTTCAATAACAAAATAACTTTCAGCAAGCTGAACTTTATGTAGGAAATACTTTTTAGTGATGTTTATGCTGAACATTAAAATGTGATTTGTAAACAGGAGCAAGCATCTCGAGAAGCCATTTAATCCTTTTATCTGGCATATGAAAACACATATTAAAGATTCCGTGAGCAAAAGAACAGCATTCCGTCAGTCCTTGGTGAACTGAGTACATGCAGCCCTCATATCTTCATTCAATGTCATTTGTTCAGCTGTACAAAATATTGACACATTTCTTCACATTTTCATCACCCCTGCCATAAAATTATCATTCTACAATTTGAAAGCTCAAGTTTGTTATTAACAGCTAGGCATAAATAACAAAAATAGAAAAGGATTCTTGAAAGGAGCGAGATGTACTATAAAACGTGGGTATTATTTGCTTGTCTGTAATTTGCGTGGTTTTCGTGATCGTCATTCAACAGTGAAAATTAAAATCATGGGAATTATTACTAGCAATAATAAACATTAAAAAGACAACACTAGTGTTTTTGCGACACCACTTGAACACACCGATTACGTTAGCAATCAATGGTTATTGGATATCAAATGTCCAATGGCAGTAGATTTTAGTGAGTAGGATTAAAGGACATAAATAACAACCCAATATATCACCTATTAGGTCAGTTGTTGAATAAATAATCTGTCACGGAGAAACTATTATGTACAGGCAGAATAATCATATTATTATTACAAAGAAAAATTGTGTCAATTGATGACATCATGTAAATGTGTTTTGTAGGCATTCAGTTTAAGTTATAACAGTGTTTTATTACTTGAAAATGGTGTTCCATGGGATAAATTATTTTAACTTCGATTTACGAGTAATGGTGCTAGGATTAATATCAAAACATTTGGACTCTCATTCAGATACAACTTTTACAATTTGTGTTTTGTTAATGTTTGTCTTAACCTTTATAAAGCAAGGTCAGTGCCTTTGAAAATGTACACACGAATCATTGCATACGCAGTTTTCCTTTCTTCTAACGATTCTCGTCGGAACTGAACAAAAACCTTCATTTTAAGAATAAACAGAGGATATTTAATTAAAAATATTTGATATCACACCTATGTTTGAAGTGAAATAATTTTTACTTGTCAATTTAACCGAATCTAAAATAGTATAAGAAAATAATGGTAGACTTTTTCATCTATCAGTAAATATTTTATTAAAGAAAACTGATTGTTATTATTGTAAATAAAAGGAAACATTTAAATACAAATGCCTTCTGGTGGGAATATGTTCTATTGAAAAAGAAAACATTTACCAAGCCTTCTGGTGGGAAAAAGTTCTATTGTACAAGGAAATATTTACAAATGCCTCCTGGTGGGAAAATATTCCACAACAATCGCCATGTAGTATAAAACAGATGTAAAAATCTGCCGCAACAGCTCCTAATAGTTTGTTTTAAAAGAGGACAGATTCACAGAATTGCTTTGTCTGAGCTAGAGAGTTGGAATGACAAAGAAAGGAAATGTCAGAGATGAGTTGGCTCCAGTGAAGCTTGTAAGTGATGGCATCCAGCTGTTTCCCATTCAACACCAGTCACAGTTCCCCACCTCCCCCATGTCATCATCAACACATCATACCCAGTGACACATACATGTACTTTAAACAACAAACACAAACAGAATATGGTAAAAAAATCATTTTTAGCAGAATTTATCGTTCTTCTTTAAATGGAATTGATCTTTTTCTGCTTTAAATTGAATTTATCTTTTATTAATAGAATTTTTTTTTTTTTTAAAACTAGTTTTGTAGCGAAAGATTAATGTATTAATTATAGAAAAGAAAAACAAATCCATTAAAATGTGCACAAAACAGAAGAATTGTACAATAGATGTACGTGAGTGAATGAATAGTAACTATTATAAGCCATTTATTGCAGTGCTATAAGAAGTGTAATTCGTGTTTGTTGTAATTCAATGTCAGAAATCACACACACAAAATTCCATGTTCAAATGAATAGTCTTGTTAACTGCAACATTCAGTTTTCCAATTCTAACTGGATCTCAGTAATTTGTACCTGTCACGCAAAAATGACACTTCGACATTGCAAACACTGTATTGTACAAAGACCATTTTACAAAACCTCATAAATTAAATTCAAATAAATAACCAAGGTTAATTAAAATAGTGAATTGTAGCATTTACTAGATACTGATTTATATATATAATATTCCACAAGTGTCTTGTTTCGAAACCTGGCAACATATCTTCTTGATTTTATTTATTTATACTGTCTGAGTTTCTGCTTGTAGACTGTCTGTGCGTGGGTGCATCACAAGGCCAGTAGCAAAATAATAATTGCTGATTACCCAGTGTTACTTGCTTTCCATGGGATTGTTTGACAGTATCATTGTCCACTGTGGCTAATTGAGTATTCATTTCAATGGATAACCCAGTGGATAGTCATGAGGTTAAGGCCACAGACTGTCAAATGCAATATGAATCGAGGCAGTAATTTCAATTTCTGTCAATTGGTACATACACTGTGCACACATTTTTTTAATATACACATGTACCTTGGGTCTGTGTTTCTGATGGTATGCTGTGTCAGTCCCTAGGTGCAACATGTGCAATCTGTGTTGAAATTATATATTTGCTATAATTACTAAGTATTTATACATTGCAAAAACATTGTTTGAGTAACAGTACTGTGTTTGGGTAACAGTACTGTGTTTGAGTAACAGTACTGTGTTTGGGTAACAGTACGGTGTTTGGGTAACAGTACTGTGTTTGGGTAACAGACTGTACTGCATGAGTAACAGTACTGTGTTTGAGTAACAGTACTGTGTTTGAGTAACAGTATTGTGTTTGGGTAACAGTACGGTGTTTGGGTAACAGTACTGTGTTTTAGTAACAGTACTGTGTTTGGGTAACAGTACTGTGTTTTAGTAACAGTACTGTGTTTCAGTAACAGTACTGTGTTTGAGTAAAAGTACTGTGTTTGAGTAACAGTAATGTGTTTGAGTAACAGTACTGTGTTTGAGTAAC
>JAULBR010064844.1:0-14286 GCA_032355825.1 Melanodrymia aurantiaca
TACTATGGCGGCCATCTTGAATAACTAAAAATGCTCAATGATGCCAGCTGGGCATCATTCAGATTCTGATTCTACACGACTTCCTCTACCAAAATCAACAATAACCTGGTCTGGGGGTATTTTTGCAAGGTATGACCCTCTGGCTGCTGGACTATAATACATGTACTAGTAGTTTGTGGAAAAGTATCCCATTTTTGCTACTAATATGTTGCGACAGTGGGCATCTTTTACAACCATGTGTAGACATAACCGTGTGTTTTACATCCAATAGCTGGGAGCGGGACGTAGTTCATCGTATGACAGTCCACCTAAGATTCGATAGGGAGAAGGATCGATCCTCCTCAATGGAGCCGTTGGGCTATTTCCCGTTCCAGCCATAAATCTACGACTGGTTCAACAAAGTTGTCTGCTATCCTGTCTGTGGTGCACATACAAGTCCCATTAGCCTATACGTGACTGCAGCGGGTTTCTTCTGGGACCATGTGTCAATAAACGCGGTTCTAGGGTGAGGAAACCAGTCTCCTTCTAGAACCAGTAAACGCGGATCTAGGGTGAGGAAACCAGTAAACTCGGGTCTACGGTGACGCTACCAGTCTCCTTTTAAAACTAATCTCCCCACCCACTGAACTTTCTAGTGTACTTAGTCTTTATATAGTTACAATGACTGTTCATAAAGGCAAAGTTAGATGAGGCTGGAACTGAAAGTACGCCCAGACACTCAGACCCGGCTCTCGATTGCAAAGGACTAATGGAAGAAAATAATAACATGTTGGACATCCCTGTATAATTAGTATTCAGATAACACACTCACATCAGAGATAAACACATATATTATTGTCTGCATAAATTGAACTGTTACTGCTAACTACAACCTCTTCTAAATTGCGCCAAAGTTGACACACGATTACTATCTCAAAATAGCATACTTAATCCGTCTGGAAATAAATCGGGTTTGAGAGGTACTAGAATGTTCTAATCGCTCTTGTCTGACACCTACTTAGACCATGAAAAACAAAAATCAAGTTACTGGGCTTCTATCGGTGTAATAGGAATGCAAATCCAATAGGAATGCAAGCCCGGAAATAGCGTAACGAAATGAGAAAATTTCACAAAATAAAATCAATGGCATGCCCGTAGCTTGGGTTGGGGAGTTATGTAGGTTCGAACAAAGCCCATAAAATTATCAGAATTATTATTTTTAAAAACAGAAATAGTGATAATGAATTTTGCCTGTAAAATGCAGTAAAATACATTTCAACACATCTAGCTTTCAAACATTTCCAGAGGAGTATACCCCCGACTCAGGACGCCCCCAGAAACTCGGGAGTTTTGCGCTCTCCATCTCAGTCAGCGAACGAACCCCCTATTTTAAGATCCACCCTACGGGCTAGTCCGAGAAAACTTTGAAATACAAGATTCTAGATGGACATTTGGGTGGCTGGAGGGTCTACCAGCCAGCCAAATGTCCATCTAGACCATTGTCAATCAGAGTTTTCTCGGACTACCTACGGGCACGAATTATTGCTTCCTAATACATAAAACTAGTAAAATGGGTTAAATAATAATGAAAATTTACGGAATGAAACAAATAGCCTGATCCACAAAACGAGACATTATTTGCCAACCTACAAGTTATAGTCTGGCTATATATGTTCACAGACACTCCATAAAACCATATGTCATTAATGTACGTCTATGATTGCCATACTATAATTATAATTATGTATGTAGTTTCGGTAGCAACGCCTCGGTTTATGTGAAATTGTATTCCTTTAATTAACAACCCTCCAGATCTCCTTGGCAACGAACAAAGCCCGTGACTACGAGAGGAAAAGATACAGAATGTCAACAAGCCCATGCAGCTTCCAAATGACATCTGACAAGAACATTCTTAAAGCGTTATTTTACATTAGCCAAAAACGGGAATCGTATTCTAGTGATTGAAAACCAGTTGAGGTGCTATACATGAATAATACGGACGTCCGTGTTTCAACTAATTCCCGTTCCTTCTGATCGTTCCTGGTCACTGTTAACTATTTGGTTACAACAGGAGTACTGAGGCATTAAAGCTATACTGTTTCGAGTTTAAGTCGGATACTACAAAACCCGAGCATCGTGATGATATTATACACACATAACATGAACCACTGTTAGTGATGCCAGCATGTCTTCACGAAATTCGCATCAGTCTTAAACGCGGTACAGTTGCATTAATTAAGGGACCTTGCATACAAATTTAATGTCAATGTGCTTCACAATAGCAACAATATTGGGAAGGCGGAGAGGAGGTAAACTCGTAGATTGGATTGCTTTCTTTGTAAAAACATCGTTCTACAATTTATCTATGTTTTATGTCAGGATTAGACGGGGAGGGAGTTGTTCGGATTGTGAAACACATTGACATTTATGCACTGTCCTTAAGTGAGTAGAAACGTCTGAAACAACAATTTTGCACAAACTTTCAATATTATTCTAGGCAAATATGCAATTGCTAAAAGCTTCTGGCGTCAAATCGTTGCATACAGTTCTCCGTGCTTTAATGAGTAATTGAATGATTAGTCGTTGTTATATAGGACAGCGACCAATGTTCAATGTCTCAATAAGTATTTAGGCTTCACCATTGTCAGTGGGTACTAAAGACAACCAACCCGATACTCGGCATTACAGATCATCTATCCCTCGCGACATTAATGGACAGCGGACTAAACATATTAATTTCACTCAAGAAAAATAATCTGTATAGTTTCTCGTTACTAGTAAGTTATTGACTAGGTATCGATTGTATTCTATTAGATATATGATAGAACTTTGTAATACATGTAGTATTACCTAGGCAGACAGTTCACGCCAATACCGTTATTGATTTAACAACATTTCTTTGGTGGTAATTAACTACCAAACTGTATTTATTCAGTGATGTGAATAACATTAAAGCAATTCTGTTGACCAGCGATTAATTAACATATGTGCCTAGGCGTTCAACGGAAGATCGTTATAAATTCTGCAACGTCTCCGCTCTTTTGTTATCGTGCCAAGTGAATTACTTAAAGAAAGAAGTGGACAGCATAGGGTTAAATAAGGTTAATAAATGAGACGTTAAACCTGGGTTCAATCACCTGTGTAACGCAAGCCACGTGGCAGATCAAGAAGCCTTACAACATTTTATTGAACAATAATCGTATTGAACTTAGCCGGATGCAAATAATCTACAACATTTAGAATTCAAACTGAACATGAAATGCAAGATCCTGTAAAGCACATAACTATGTTAAATTATTTCTTAAAACAATCTATGTATGGGATCTCTAAACAAACAAAAACGTAATGGAACATACACAATTAAATGTGAAGCCAACAAGATGAAAGTATTTTGTCAGGGAAGGAGAGGAGAAAACTGTTTTCCATTTATTCAGAGGCTATTTCACGATGTGACGCATCATTGATACCGCCTGTCGTGGACAGAACTCTCTGGCGAAGTCAGAGGTTGTGTCCATGACAGGTGTGCTTGAACAGTTTTCTGATGGAAGCATACCAAAAATTACCCAACCCAACCCATTGATACGAATGATTGCTGATGCAATTCCTTATGTTGACTTGTTTTATGCGTGTTTTATCGTTTCGATAAAGACAGCGGACAAACAATATGGCTGTGCCTACGACGGGTTCCACCAGTGGAACAGGATACGCTTTCGTGAACACCTGGTGATTCATGAATACATGCCATCTCTACTTTGTTGAAATGTCCCTTCGACTCTGCCTTGTGTAGTGATGCGCATTTGGTCATGTCAATGTGTTGTCGTCTAGATTCCAAATGTCAGTCATGGTGGTAATACTTATTACACGTTTGAGATCAATTCAAAAATGAAATACCTATACTAAAAGAACACAAAATAATGAAGGGGAAAAAATCCTGATCAGGTCCAGACAGCTGGAGTGCATCAGGTTCGTCTGCACAAACAAGTGAATTATTAATTTATTACTCTGGATCAACGAGATATATCCCCGAGATTTCCTCAAATTGCGCTTATGCGTATGGCGAGAAAGCGAACGTTCAGACCCAGGGGGCGAACTGTTAGAATAGTGTCCCCAGAATACCATACCGTCGAACTGGCACGGAAATGCCGAACAGCGGCGGATATTATTGTCGCAATCTCCTGCTGAGACTTCTGATCAATGCCGTTTCATTTACATCCAATAATGATTGTTAATACGTTCTTTAATACCTGATACGTGGACTTGCATGCGTCCTACGTTCCTCGGATCAAGGATATTAGAGGAAGAAAATATATTGAGAATGTTGCAATTAAAATTGCTAAATGTTTGTTTTCTAATGATTGTTTACGAACTTGATAAAACACATAAAAATATGTTTTTTTTTAACTTTCTTAAAGGCACACTCTCGGGTTTTAAGACGGATTGCACCGAACGTTCGAATTTAATGACTTTTGTAACATATTATTTATGTAACGTATTTTGCATTGATTGAACGTAACATTTACTAACAATATCAATATGTGTATATCTTATGCATTTCTAGTAGCTTAATATTGTCTTTGGACTTTTGGATCATTTTAGTACAATAAATGCTTTATCAGCCAGGAATATGTTACAAACAGCATTAGATACACACGTAGGGTGGCAACCGTCTTAAAACTCGGGAGTGTATACCTTTAACCATCTGAAAATTCTCATTCATCAACATCATCATGTTCGGGAGGAAAAAAATCCACATAAAAGTCAATTTGACACATTTTTACTGCAAACTGATTAATTAAAAAAAAAATGCCGCGCAGGAAAATGTGGAATTAATTTAATTATTTCATTCTTTTTTTTGTTTTTATATATTAAAAAATACAGATCTTTTTGCACGAACTGATCATTTGATACAAGCGGGGGGAAAAAAGCTTGTATGGATGATATTAACCATAATGAGACGATGGAGTAAAAAAATAAGGTAGTGGGTGCACGCCATACTTGTTGAAAAGAAACATCCAGATAGACTATTATTGTAGAGCACATAAGACATTTATTATTTCTTCAAATTAGAGTTTAGTCCCACGTAACAAAAAAACATGTAAGATATCATTGAATCCTGTGCTGTTTCGCAAGAGACCAAACGTCGCGTGCATAAATTATTCTTGCGCAATGCAAATCGCTCTCACTGCATTCGCACACAACTGTTCAAGTTCTGTATCAGGGTAAACGCAGTATACGGGTGGAGGTATGATTATGCTGTTAGTTAGTTATAACTTATTTACCTGCTCATATCCAATTAAGGTTCAATCACGTATGTCATGGTCACGCAGTCCAGCTGCCTCGACTGCGTGTCCACGACAGAAGTTAGTGTTAGTATGAGCGAGGAAACCCGGTACTCCAAATTGGTAAGTAGAAAGGGATCTTTCCTATGTACTTTCCCACAGACAGGTTAGCAGATACCACGGCCTTTGTTAAACCAGTTGTGGTATAAGTGGTATTACACCTACCCATTGAGCCTGGCGAAGCACTCACTCTTGTTTGGAGTCGGAAAGTGACCAGCTTGTAGTCCATGGCGTTGACCACTGCACCACGGACGCCGGTAATTATGCTGTGAAATGTTTGATGCATTTATATGCACCTGGTATATTCCATTAACTTGAGATAGTTCCTAGGAAATTGCATTATACTCTTTGCCATACTCTTAAAATGACGATTCTGTGTAATGGCGTTTGTTTTTACTTACAGGTAATTGCCGCACTACTGATGTCTCGAGAGAGTTCCTAGGAATTTGCATCACAACTCCCACTGTCAAACAAATTGAGACGGAATGATGATCGACGGAGTAGAAGACTATATCTACTTCTTTTTCCAGAAAAGTTCAAACTCCAGCAATTCCACCTATGGCCATATAGTTCGACTGGAGCGAGAAAATGACCATTGGTTTCCGTTAGGGACAGAAGTCGCTCTGATAGTGTCTTATTGCATTGTACTCATAATAGGCCTGTTCGGCAACACGATGGTGTGCCTAGTCATCTACAAGAATGCTCACCTAAGAACGCCCCGGAATCTGCTCATTCTAAATCTATCTATATGTGATATAACTATGTGCGTCATCTGCATGCCATTTTCATTGGTTCGGTTGACTCTAAAGAACTGGCCTTTTGGTACGTTTTTCTGCAAACTCGGTCCAACACTTCAGATGGCGGATGTGTTCGTTTCGACTTTTACTATCGTGGCTATCGCGTTCGATCGCTACAAGGCCATTGTGTGCGGTGCTCGTGAACCACGCGACAAAACCAGGCGTAGAATTGTGTACACTATCGCTTTCATATGGTGTTTTTCCTTCATACTGTCGCTGCCCATGTTCCTGTTTCACATCGTCCATGCCACGGACTTGAATCTATATAACATCTGTGTGGAAGACTGGCCATCAGATCCTTTCAAGGCAATTTACACGACCACTGTAATGATCGTACAGTACATGAGTCCATGCCTCGTTATCACAGTTCTCCATGCGCGCATTTGTCACTTCCTGCGCATGCGCATTTTGGGAAATCCTATAACGGAAGCAGAAAACAACCGGGCCCTGAAGGACTTCAAAAGACACCGACGGAACCTGCTGCTCCTGACTGCTGTTGCTATGACGTTTTCTGTCACGTGGTTGCCAATCACAGCATTGAATGTGACGGCCGACTTTGACTATTTGTTATTTCACGATAAGAACTTTAATTTAATGTATGCCATTTGTTTGCTCGTTGCTATGATATCTGCGGGTGTTAATCCACTGTTCTATGGGTGGTTTAATGTGAACTTTAGACACGCTTTCTACGACCTGTTGTGCATAATGAGACCAAACAAACGATCCGATAGCAGTGGAGACAATAGCTCGCACAAAAAAGGAGTCAAGTATGAAAGCTTTCAAGTAGGATCCAGTAACTAACGTGACCAAGGTCTTCTGGGTGTTACCTTTAGAAATGGCTTCTGGTATTTTGAATTGCAAGACTGCCAACAGACGTCACTAGTCTTATATAATGTTGACTCATGCATAATAATTTGTATCAAATTGTAAGTTACCAGTTACATTTACCAGATGAGTAGCGACGCAATGCGAGGTCTAATAAATTTTAAGGTGACAATATTAAGAACAAGGTTCGAGTATTCCAACCAACACTTTAAAAATAAAAGCGAAAAAAAATTGGTTTCGTTTTTAATGGTCGTAATTGTTTTACATTTTTGTGACAATTTTGAGACTAAGACGAAATAAGGCGTATAGTACATATCTACATTTTAATATGGTCACCTTAAACTTTACACGAGGATTCAGTGAACAGAAATTGTATTACCGGAGTGCATAACATTTTGATATATCTCTAGCGTGTCCGCTCTTCTGCGTCTGCAGACAATAGCAGTGACCCTCGCGGTGTTCGAGCTTTTTCCTTTCGTGTTTTTGCCAAGTATTCGCACGACATGTAACAATCAATGTTACGTAATATAATGATATTTCGGTTGATGTTTATAATGTAATAAATGTATGAAATTATATATATAAACAAAAACAGTGTTTTCTCATCTGTTAACATGAAGTTTAGTTTCGTACAACTCGCTTTACCTCATCGTCACGTGATCGCATTGTTTGCACCAAAATCGCGAGTGATGCTTTTTCTGATTCAATTTACAATATTATTTTAACTTTTTGTCATGTTGTAAATATTTTTGTTTTAAAGGAATATTGTCAGAGTTGTTAATTTACCAAATTGCCAACAAGCTATTAAATAACAATATAAACCTAATTATATTCTCCATATATCACGCGTTGTCAATACTTTTATATGACATTGTGTCACGTTAATTTGTTTCCGGAGAAAATATATCGATTGATCGAGAACAAAATAATGACAACACGTGGTATATAGAGAATATAATTATTATAGATGGGATATACATGTAGTACTTGCCTGCCTGTGTGGACGTATTTTTTAGTTAATAGCTTGTAGGGCGAGTTAGTAATCAACTGCTGTGACATTGTGTCTTTAATTGCGTCGTACATGTACCTTTGATTGTCCTGCAGTGAAGCTTGTATTGTTACAGACACTGTCCAGTAACGATGTACTATTAACTCATTTTCCTGCTGGCGTAAACACATTTGTTATATAAGTTTAATCACATTTTTGTCAGCCTTGAGGCTGTTATAAGAATTCGTTTCAGTATGTTACATTGTTAATATAATATTATTGTTAAATTCTACTGTACATGTACTTAATAAACAAAAATATATTTCTTTGTGCCATGAGTATAGTGTTTTTCTTATACACACGATTATACATTCATTTCATTATATATCTGATGTGTAGGCCTACTCTATTTTTCACATCGTTATAGGATTTGAAAAGCAAAAATAATAACAACAACAAAAAACGTTTTAACGCGGTAGCTTTGAATTGAATCTATCCGTATTCAATGAAGTCATTCTGCAGTGGTTCCAGGCATACTGCAGAATCTGTTTAGAAACGTGCACTATAATAGTCTCATAAAGGATGGCAGTAAATTTCCACATTAGATACTTAAATTACGACGTTAGATACATCATTGTAAACAAACGTCATGATCGGCATTCACATAATTAGACCATCAAATTGTAAAGAAGGGGTCACATGGCCACCTTCCTGACCAATAAGCTATAGTCCCCTCCTCAACGAATATATTTTGCATTTTTTCAGGGGGAAAATGTATTCAACTGGTGTAAAAACATAATTGTTGTATTTTGTTGGGCAAAGGCACAAAAAATTGCTTCTTTCTCAAAGGTAAAAACATAATTTTATGGCAGTTTTCAGGAGAATTTCTATCAGTAGCTACCCTCCCCACCTATCCAGTAAGTTCCATCTACACATGCGGCCAATTTGTGAACGTTCCAACTAGAATAACATTTTAACCGCAATGTCACAGCCGACTACCTATGTATTAAGTTTGAGTAACGTCGGTACAAATCAAGAGAAGATACGTTACAAAATTTTATAAACCGTATTTACGACCGTGTGATATTTGCCTTAATAGTTTTTTACTTCATGTTTTTTTTAGTTTAATTATTGTTTGTCCGGTGCTGGATACATAATTGTATTTTGTTGGGCAAAGGCACAAAAAAAATTTAATATCATTTTTACAAATATGCTGACACCCAATAACAGATGGGTTTTTTTTCCCTTGCTGGGGTGTCGTAAAAAAAAATCATTCAATCATTATTTGCCTTCAATGTTTTATAAAGTAGGATTAACTAGCGCTTCTGGTAACCCTATCCATTGAAAGATCTGTCCAGACGTCGGATTGAAGTGGACACACAAACGTAAACAACATACTTGGCGTTTTTTGCCTAGTAATAACGAATTATCGTGAAACGGTGTCCTTTTACGATGCGTCATCTTAGACGTGTCACTTTCGATCAGCCTGTTATTAATCACACCATGCATTATAGCGAAACGCAAAGCTTCAGAAAGTCTCCGTGCTAGTAGGACGGTAATCTGACAACACGTCATATGTCTGAAAACTTCAATCAGGTGTTACACTTTTACCATTAAACCCACCCCATCCCATTTTCACCGGCCATCCACTCAAAGTAATGCAACGTTTAAGATAAGAAAATGCATTCTATTCCGGGCCATAATGACAGGCTAGTATCGCCCACTTGTTCAGCCAAATAAGATCTCCAAAACATATTGACATTTTCTTAAACCATAAGACTTAGTCATATTACATAACGTGTAAACAACTATAATAGACCTCCATCGACCCTACTCATTTGTACGACTGTAGACTAAAAGTTATAGTTTTAACATATGTATGTGCTTATATCCAATTTAAAGTTAAAGCACGTCTGGCATTCCAGCTGCCTCGACTGCCTGTCCAGGACAGAAGTTAGTGTTAGAATGATAGAGGAAACTCGCTACTCTTGGCAAGAAGAAAGGGATCTTTTATGTACTTTCCCACAGACAGGACTGTACATACCACGGCCTTTATTAAACCAGTTGTGGACACTGGTCAGTGTAACTACACCTTGAACGGTCCTTAAATAAGTCAGGCGAACCTGCCAGGGGTTCAGAGGACTGCACGGTTTTTAAACCATCTCAGAACGCGGGGAAATTGGTCAATGTGAAAACTCACTATTTTGGCATTTTAGGACAAATATTGGTTTTTTAAATTCATTTTCCAGTAAACAAAAAATTTAAACTTACAAGAAAACTGTTATGACATTAATGCCCTCAACCATCACCATAGCATTATTCTATCCCACACGACCAACAAGTATTATAAATTTATTTTTAAATCAGGGTATACAGAAAGGGTTAAAAAATTTAGAAATTTTAATTTCTGGCGAGACTAAAATTACGTACGTGAATGCTCAGTATTTTCAAGCAAAAAGTGATTTAGCTAAACTGTATAGTTAAACCTGTTTACGTGAAAACGCGGCTATCAAGACAAGCTTGGTAGTCTTTATATATCAGCGACCAAAATAATCAATTTCACATTTACCTCGGCTCGAACCGTATTGACAAAATGCCAGTTGCCAAAAGGCGATAACAGTATTTCAGTTAGCGACTAAATTCACGGCGTTTTGTTACATCACGAGATTCAAGTAAAATGTTTAATCTTCATAGCAAGGTTATAACCCAAATGATGCCCTCTATATTTCCCCCCCAAACACAATCTACGCCAGCTGACCCATTAAGCTAAAGGAGTTGTTTCCCATTTTTAACAATTTCTTTTCGATGGATTTGTTCGTGCTGGCGTTATTCAATAACGTATTCCATTCCAATCAGGTTACATGCTGGTTTGAGCAATTAACAAAAAAAGCAGACTTTATTTTACAAACCGTACCTACATGTTATACAGACTTCACGCATCTTACCTACATGACTTTTAATTTGATGTACCTCATCAGATAAAGGATACATGAAATAAAAAAAAAAGTGGCATTTTCTTCTGTTGGAACTTGAACAGTCCAACACACCTTCTATTCGATTCTACATTCATTTATTTTCTCCGATATCACGCTGTATAATTATTATATCAGGTGAATTAATCTCCTCTTACTAATTTAAATCAGTCTAATCTCTGGCGGACATACTGTAGATTTCAACAATTAAAAATACAGTATCATCACAGTAATTTGACTGTAACAAAACCCGGAATTATTCACATTCACAAAATTGGACTTACTGCATTTATGAATATCATGGTAGCACTTATGTACCAAATATGTCTACAGTGACCAGTACAAATTACACAACACCAATACATAGTAGGGTTGTTTGTGCCATCAAGATTAAACTGATGTGTTTAATACAATAATTTACTCAACACTACAATCTAAATGTAAAATGTTTATTGACAATGAAAACTAAAAAAAATGATTCTTGATGAAAGTGTTGTTGACAGAATGTTTTTTGTAACCCGTCGAGTACACCTGCTAGTCTGTATAGATTATATCCGATCCAGTGCCTCCAGTAACACAATGCTGTTGCCACGAACAACCTGAAAGACAATGCACACTAATGAATAACAAAATACACAAAAAGGACATCAATTTGGAATCTATATATTTTTTTCTTCAATGTTTTAATGTCAATTGAGATAACTGAAAATGCTTCTCTCGGAAACATGACATCAAAATAAATCACAACTGAACAGAAATCAAATCTAAAACCATTAGGTACTATACTTTACATCAACTTTTTATTAATGAAATTGTGGTTCAGTGGTTAGACTGACCAACTAGAGATCTACACACTACACATCAATAACCAGTGATGCACCATAGGATGAGGTTTGTCTATCCTGTCTGCCAAGGTGCACATAAAAGATACCTTGCTTCAAACCGGTAAGTGTAGCCTATGATTAATTAATGTGTTGTTAAATAAATGAATACAAAGAGAAGCCAATATGAGTGTTTCTTCTGAGACCATGTGCTAAAATTCAAGGCTAACTGGACAAGATTTTCTTTTAGTCAATTTTTCTAAAAGTAAAATGTTTGAAAATAGAATAATTTATACAAAACATTGGCTTATTTGGTTACCTACAGGGTGAGCCCGGAAATTATTGCTTATTTGACATTAAATAACTGACAATTAATTTCATTAGTCAATACAATTTAGATCTAATTGCTTAACCAAAGGTAATATTTTCCAATCCAAACCCACTGACTGTGGTGCAGAAAATAACAATATTTCACTAGCCTGCCAGCACAATATAATATTGTTTATCAATATTGTAATATACACTTCACTTCAAATCATTCCGAAAAGCAAAACTTGTTTGACTTTCATTTTTTCTTTGTAGGAGCCAGTAATAGGTTCCGAACCCTGCACCTTTTTCATCTCATTCATTGTTCATTGTATTTACCAGTTACTGGTTAACTTGCAATCAGTAAAATTAATCCAAACTTGGATTCGGATTCCACCTAAATACCAATGTCAAACTCCAAGGACACATACGTTACAAATACCAAACTGCTAAATGTATGACATGCTACACTTTTATAAATCTATATATATCTTACCACCATTCCAATAGGCTTCTGTTCTCCAGACTTTGTTTTTTCGGTTCCTTCATCGACAACAAGGTTCATGAATGGATCAAATCCTCGCAATACACCAGTTATTTGTCTGCCTCCATTTATCTTCACTGTGGAAAAAAAAAGAGAAAAACTTATGTATGTAATCCAGACAATCTAAGCATCTAAAATGTGTGACAAACCAATGGGAAGTTAATGCAACATTTCCCAATAGAAAAGTGATCATACATGTATGGCTACTTTTTGTTCATCAATATATTTAACCCAGAAACTGCATTCATGATAACTCACCACACACAGTTCGATCCAAGTTCAATCTGATAATCTAGGAACACATCTCTTGATATAAGTAGTCATAATATCATATCATACTACAAAACAAATTCTGAGGACCATGACATAACGTGAGGTGTATAGTATATAGAATGTACTTACATTGCAGTCTTTTTTCCATGTATCTGAAAAAACAAAATGTCTAGAATTAGGAAAAATCATAGAAACAGTTAATCACAATATTGTTCTATACACATACAAGATTGTTTTTGCAAAAAAGGTGATCAATATACCAGTTGATAGTGGAAATGGCAGAATTCTAATTAATGTGCATTGCCAACTGTCAATACACAATTTATTGAAACTTATGGCTTCATGCTATACATTGCTATTGGGAATAGACTGGTTGTTACATATGTTATAGTAATAACTTTAATACTGGTGCGCACAGCAAGTGTGAAAATACGTCTTAAATAATGGTGATTATCATGTTGTTATTTCCAAGCTTACATTTGTTTAAAATATTAAATGTCAGACCAAACGAGACCAGGCGAAACTTTGCTTTGATCTCAATGTCATTGCGGCGACATCGTGTTAATGGAAAGCAGTTCTAAGGGACTATGCATAATGGGGTATTTTAGGGACTTTTTTGGGCCCCCTTTTGTCAAAAATTTATCAAGAGAGTTTGGTGTCGTTTTAGTCCGTATCCAGTTGCACGAACACTGGGAGGTGAAAAGTATAGCCAAACAAGTAACGAACAACTACAGATTCTTTGACAAGAACGTACAGAGTTCAAAACAGTTTCAAATCAAATTGATGTTATCCTTTCTATCAATTACCAGGCTACTAACGAGAAATGGCTTCTTCGCATTGTAAGATCGATTCAATAAAATTATACCTTACAGGGTAACAGGGTGCAATTAAAAATTATTTGTTTTTAAAAATTAAATTGTGATTAGCAGTTTTGGGAATGGAAAAGCAACTAGTGGAATTTGATTAGCAGTAGTAATATTGCATCGCATTTTACGATGCGAACCCTGCGTTACCTCATTCAATTTATTATTGAAATTAACCAACAAAAGTTTACAATCTGATCAATTTAATTCGCGGAGAGATAAAATATATGCACCGTCAGATGTTGATTTTCAGAAGGTTGCCCTGAATAAAAGTATTTTAAGTTGCACGAGTCTACTGTAGTACGTATCAATTATGTCACATGACTATTTTAAAGCAGACGTAACTTTGACAATTGTATCCTGTGTATAAATTATGTGTCTTGTTAACGTACTATGTAATTTGATTGTACATCATTTAATATGCTGCCATGTATGATGTAGGTCAATACTGCAGGGTGTGCACTTTACAGTCGCCTGGTAGCCATGGCCACTCAAAATAGTATCTGGCAAGTCAAAACCTTATCAAGAGTTGCCCGCCTGGCGACCGAAAATTTCTGCATATTGTATTATGTATCAAAA
>JAULBR010064930.1:0-14285 GCA_032355825.1 Melanodrymia aurantiaca
ACGTAGTTCGTTCTATACATTAAAATTTAATGATAATATATATAAAACAATCGGGACTTTACGATCGGTTCGTTGTAACCAGTAGTTCGTTCTAAGCATGTTCGTTCTAAGAGTACTTTACTGTATACTAAGTTTAAATAAATTCAATTTCTATATATCTGTTTGAGATAACGATAGAGTTTATTATAAAAGTAGGTGTATCAGACTGATTTTATAAAATGAGTGTCAATATTCCGTATTACCATAAATGCCCTCACAGATTTTTTATTCTGAGGCTGTTAGTACTCGAACCGCAAGAACTTCCCATCAATAGCATGTGATGTCACTATCACAAGTGATGGCATAACTGCATCATTAATTTGTGATTGGTAATTTTTAAGCAATCACTTGTGTCGTAGCTTTGGTTTGGTTTTTATGAACTCAGTTATAGTAACTTATACATATAGAACAATGTGAATAATAATATATATTTGAGGCATTTAATATTGGTGTAGCAAGTTAGCACTTTACTTTCAAGTGTTTCTCATTCAACAGACAAAGCTTTTGACAGTGGAGTAGGTTTCCACTTGTTATTTTGTATTGTTATGCTTAGTCAACGCTCTATGATTCATTAATTGTCACCTTTATCTGATCTAGAAATTAAGAAAATGTTAATATACATTTGTGTAAACATTTTATGCAACTGAAGTAAATCTTTATGCAACATAATCATTACATGTATATTATATCTGCTACATACATTGTATATGTACATGTATACATACCAATAGTTGAGATGGAAAATGGTCACATGATTGAGAAATCAATGCTAATCAGCGTTTAAAATAGATGCAAGTAGAATCATCCTGGCTGTTAGAAACCTATTTGTGAAATGGGACTAATTTCTCTTTGATTATTTTACTTACATGTCAGGGAACTACATGTAAGCGAAATAGTCTGCTGTCTAGATAGAACAGTCATCATGCATAAACGTTATGCTTCCTATGGGAAAGTTTTGATGAGGTGTGGTGGCTTTACAATGAGATTTGCCAAACACTTGCATACCGTAATTATTTGCAATTTTAAAAAATATTTAATTTTGCACATTTTTAGCACCCCGCTCCCTCATTTCCCTTCCTGCCTTCGTCCTACCCCATCTGTCATGTTTTAACACTCATTTAGTGGTGCGTTCATTTTTTTTGTTCACCCCGTGACGTACCCATTTTTATGCCCTACCCAAGTCTCTTCTCATCCTCACCTTTCTGTAATTTATGAACTCAAACTAATTGGTGGATAAAAATCATTATATGCAGCAGACAGCTCCCAAATTTGATTAAATTATCTTTATAATTGGTCGTGAAAATGTATGTTCAACTTGATAACATGTGATTTTTTTGTTCCTACCTAGTAATTACTAGTGAACAAAATCAGGCTAAACTGGTATTTATTTGCTAAGACAGCATTGTTCACTTGTAAGTTATTTCTAGTTCTAGCATTGATTTAGCACTGAACTGTGGAAGCACTTTATTGCTTGAAGGTGCAACCTGCAATTTTGTGTGTGCCCTAAGCTTCATGGCATAAACTTGTCTGGCTGGAGATTGCATTCAGAGCTGTATTGATTGTCTTTCAAAGTTTCATTCACCAGTATCTACATGTATCTCATGTTACATTTGCAGTTGCATGTACCATGTAGCATCCCTATAGCAAGTGGTGCTTTCACAAGGAAAATTACATTAAATGTCCACATGGCCTACAGGAGCATATCATGTCTTAAATGCAATTACAAATGTCAATATACAATGTATTCGAAGGCTGGATGATGTGATGATTAAGAGTACAGTGAAACCTGTCTTAAGTGGCCACCTAAGTGAGTAGCAAAAAGTGGTAAGTTAAGACAGGTGGCTGCTTAATACAAGTCATAATACACCAAAATGGATGATATCGGAGAATATTATATTGACCCTGTAAGACAGGTGACTGCTAAATACAGGTAGCCGCTCAAGCAGGTTTGACTGTGCATTTTATTTTAGAGTTCTATTTTAATTTCTATGATGTATTGAGGTTGTATTCAACTATGGCAACAAGATAATAATTATATTGATTATTTTGTAAAAGCTTGAATGGCATTTAACAATGTCTTCATTCTTTATTTTTCCACAAAGGTCAATTTTCAAGGTCAAATGACGGAAAAAACACCGTAATTTTTTTTTACAGTGAAACTCTTAAATTGAACACCCTTGGGACCGAATAAAATGGTCTGTTTACAGGGGTGTTTGGTTTAATGAGTTTTCAAGAAGTGGCCTTTTCGCGATAAAATTAAAGTTACTATTGATATAAATTAAACAAAATTAAAATGTGTTACATTATTTAAAAACCAATAATAACCAAATTAAAGTGTAAACTTTTATAAACGTTGTCAAACAATTTTAGACATAAATTATGGCAAAAACACATTGGGAACATATTACATGTACCGTACGTACATGTAAAGGTAACTACGAAATTTAGCACAGTAAACTGAGAATGACTTATTTGGCTAAATAAACATTGTGGAACAGAAACAATTAGAATGCGGTGAGTTAAATTCATGGTTGCTTTGTCGGTTACCCTCTGTAACATCATTATGTGCAAACAGCAACAAATTCGTTAGAAAGATATTATAATCTTGTTCCTCATATGTTTATTTCCGTTGCAAACGTAAACGTGTTAATTGAATGACAAGAGCTTTTCAAGGGATAATCGAACTCCGCTAACAGAGACTAATTGGAGCATTGTTCCAGTGACGCTCAAACACAAACCGGACATGCTACACTGAGCATGCTCGTGTCATCTTTTACAGACGATGCGATCACGATTTTGACAACTAATTGGTATGGTCGAGACATGCCACGCTCCTGGCATGTTTTTTGTCATTCGGTCTTCAGAGATAAAATTTGTATTAAATAAACACAACGGGACCGGATAATTGGTTCGGTATTCAGAGTAGAGGGGTTTCCGGTTTTCAGGGGTTATTTTCAGTGTATAAAGCTGTGTAAAACACGGGACCAAGAGGAAATTCCTGTTTACTCAGGGTTCAGTTTAGAGGAGTTTCACTGTATATCAAATTTATACATGTCTACCCTATTTAACTCCCTACTCAAAACATATTGCTGAAATTGCAACAATAACAAATTTATATTTTATATGTTTATTACAAATATAAATTTCTAAAAATAAAATATATGTAATTAAAGCAAATTATGGAATCAATGCATTACTTTGCTGACCATCATCACATATTGTTAATACACATGTATTATAATATTAATACATGTACTTTATGTAATGATGACTATCTTTGCCAAACAAATTTTTATACAGTTTTTGGTAAAATAAAGAAAAAGACTTACCTACCCTAAAATGATTATATTTATTTATTTATTTATTTATTGTGTAACCAATGGTTTTCCTATTTTCAGATTGCATGTAATATTTTTCGGACACTTCCACCTAATGACAATCCTGACTTTGATCCAGAGGAAGATGATCCGACGCTCGAAGCATCCTGGCCTCATTTACAGGCAAGGCGTTTGGTTTGCTTTTTATCATTTAAAAACGATCATTCTGTTAATACACTGTACAAAGTTACGGCATATTTCTTTATTTTAAAGCATGCATGTATTTTGACACACATGGTTGAAGCTGTCGAGGGCTAGCGTATATTTGTATGTTTTGGTAATTAGTTGGGTGTATATATATTTTTAATTATACGAATTCTCGCAATAACAAAGATGTCCAAAAAATAGTAATAATAAAACTGCCATGCTGTCTGGAAATTTTTATTTGGTGTGGCATACTTTTTAACCAACAGGCCTAATTGATTCAAATTCAACCTATGTTCTATTGAAAACACACTCGTTGTAGTGATGACAATATGGACAGCCTCTTATAGTAAGTCATTTAGTATCCTCGATATTATTATCCAACGCCAGTTCCCATGAATCCTTGTAGCGTATACCACACCATGGTTTATAGGCTAGATGTAAAAATGTTCAGCACATTAATTTTCCTTTATGACTGTAGTAAATATGGTGCTTTGTCAATATCATTACTTGTTTATAATATACATATCAGCACATTAGTTATCTTTTATGACTCATGATCTGTCAATATGAGTAATATTGATTTGGCATTATTACTGACATTAACGATGTTACATGTAGACTAACATTTCTTTAATTTTTTATATCATGTTTCTTCTTTCAGATTGTTTATGAATTTTTTCTACGGTTTCTTGAATCTCCAGACTTCCAGCCTAGTTTGGCTAAGAAATACATAGACCAAAAATTTGTTCTTCAAGTAAGTTGTACTGTCTTACTAATTGACATTATTTGGATCTGACTTATTTGTCGAAAGTAATAATTCTGTGATAATTGTGCAGAAAATAATTGCATTAAACAGACATTAACGAGAACCTGTTAGTGCTTCGATGCTAAATAAATAGACGTATATACATGCAGTATTCTGATTTGTGCAAAATTATCCTGAATTTTAAATAAAGATTCCACATATCAAAATTTTAAAAAAGTATGAAAATATTTTTGATAAACGTGGGAAGAAAATGGATCTTTTTACTGGGGAGATTTATGTATAGTTACACTGGTATTACAGGATAAGAGAGACTATTATACTTATTGTTGGTAGTCTCCATACCTAACAAGACTGTATTTTTTAGTAGATGATCCAAACAACATGCTGTCTTTGTTGAAGAAAGCATGTTTTATGCATCAAGTTTTAAAAAGATTTATTGAATATTCCAAAATGTTGTCTGTTTTAAAAGCATCAAAAGTTAATGAATATCATGCATTTTGCCAAGTGTGTCAAACGGGCAGTTGTATCAAGACTTGGTCACAGAGGAAACCTGCTGGCGCTACATAACATAGGCCACTCTACTGAATAACAGCAAGGGATCTTTTATGTACACTCCCACAGACAGGATAGTACACACCATGACCTTTGGTGGATCAGTCGTGGATTACTGGTTGGAACAGGAAATAACCCAATGGGTCCACTAAGGAGGATCAATATTTGCTACATTAAAGTATTTAGATCTATTTTGCCATCACTTATTGGAACACATATATTCTATTTTCAGTTACTAGAATTGTTTGACAGTGAAGATCCACGGGAACGTGACTTTCTCAAAACAGTCTTGCACAGAATTTATGGCAAATTCTTAGGACTTCGAGCTTTCATTAGGAAACAGATCAATAATATTTTCCTCAGGTGAGGTTTTTGCTCTAATTAATACCTAGAGCAGTCATTTATGCTGTACTAATACAGTGTGTGGGCCAAACAAGCATAATGCATTTATATTAGTATTTAATAATAGATTATAGTTACTGTTCATTATATTAATTTTAATGTAATGTGAGATGGCATTGTTATAATAAATCGAAGACAGACAGACACTTGTTAAAGGGAAACTATTGGATGTTGTATATCAAACATTGGCTACATTCTACAGCCTTTGATATATACTCCAAGCATTTAATTTTGCCTTTTAAAAATGTGGTTCAAAACTGAAATATTTTGTAGCCACTTGTGTAAGTATTGTAAATATGCAATATTGTTAAATAAATTGTTTATTTCTTTATCAGGTTTATTTTTGAAATGGAGCAGTTTAATGGTATTGGAGAACTGTTAGAAATACTAGGCAGGTTAGTAACATGTTATGATTTTATAATTCTACATTGAGGTGTTTTTAATATGATATCTCTCGGACCAGTATCACTGATGTCTTGTTTAATGTTCATGCGTTCATTCTTCCCTCTCTGATGGGTGGTCTGAAATTATTTTTGTTAATTGTTTGGCTCCATCTGTTAATTGAATTATTTCAAAAACTATTAGTCCATGTACCTATTCAATAAATCAGTGATTGGTCAGTCAATACTAAATCTTTTCTATGTATATATGTATGTATGTATTTGTTTCAAAAGCTTTGGATATAACCCTACAGTAACTTTATTTCGGAGTAAACAATGTCAATAATGAAAGTAGTTTGTTTTTTTGCAGAATCACTTTAAAAATGTGTTTATGACTGATCCATACTAAATTTTATTCACATACAGTAGTTTATGTTGACTAAGTAGTCAATAGTATTAAGGGATCAGTATGTCAAATAAAAATTGTGTAGCTTAATATTTTACTTTCATTATCGTTATTTTATGGTTTATTAACTCATGAAGGTGAGTCATTTGTTTACTATTGTTCTTCTGTTTTAGTACTGATAACAACACCAAGTTGTGTATGTCTACTTGATCCTGGTGAGGAGTTTCTGCATGCATTTCACTTGGATGCTGCATTAATAACAAACAACAATAAATTGATGAAAACATGCTATAATATTAATACCGCTAAATTTCAGCATTATCAATGGGTTCGCTTTGCCTCTGAAAGCTGAGCATCACAAGTTTCTCCTCAAGGTGCTCATTCCTCTTCACAAGGTCAAATGCCTGAGTCTGTTTCATGCCCAGGTATGTTAGCATGCTTCTTTGCACTACATTCAAAATCTCATTTTCAGCATTATCAATGGATTTGCATTACCTCTAAAGATTGAGCATAAGCAGTTTCTGACAAAAGTGCTGATTCCGCTACACAAGGCGCGCAGCCTCAGTTTGTATCATGCCCAGGTGAGCTTTGGCATGCTTGTTGTATCTTTCATGTTTACCTCATTTGTGACATGTAAAATACATCTGTGGGCTACATGGTAAGATTTGTTTTGATGGTCAATATTCTGTTGTTTTTTTTTTATTCTGTGGTATGTTTTTACTTGTATTTGTATACATGTATTAACATTTCGAGTACTGAATTTTGACAAAATAAAGTATGATTGTACTGTGTTTATTACTTTCTTTTAAGGCATTACCTGTGGTCTAATATTGTGCAAAAGGAAAATGGATTTGAAAATTTAGACTATACTATTTGTTCTTAGTCAATATTACAATAGTAACTAAACTATATTAAGCCCCTGGGGATTATGCCAACAATGCAAAGATTCCAACATACTCCTGTGTAAAGCCCACTACCTGGAGTTACCCAATCTTCTCATCGTTACTGTTCCTATTGCTAGACGTGTTGTTGGAATTGTGTTGAGAAAGAACGTTATTTTTCTGTGACTACTTGTTGAAAAAAATCAAGATGTATTTTGATGTTGTTAACCATTCAATAGTCTTTTTTATTCATTTATTGGCATTATTAATTTGTCTGTGAAAACATTTAGTTATACTATGTTGCACGTGCATGGTTGTTAACAATTCGGCCATTTTGTTTCCTATATTTTTCTTGCATATTTATACCCCCACTTCAATTAAGTCGGGATATATAATGTTTGCCTTGTCAGTGCATGGGTCTGCCCAAATCATTTCTGAAGAATATCCTGTTCTGACCTACATACTGCACTGTGACCTCCATAGAATCAATCTAGATTTCCACATCATATCTCCTACATTAATTGATATAGGGTACATGTGTGGAAAGTAGATCACTGTGACATATATGTTGCACTCTTACCTACATAGAACAAATCTAGGCTTCCATAGTATATCTCTTACACTAATTGAGATAATGTCATCAAACGTTGTGACTGGGTACATATAGGGTATGTGATGTATCACACACCAAAAGTAGGTCACTGTAACCTATATATTGAACTCTGACCTACATAGAACCAATCTAGGTTTCTACAGCATATCTCCTACACTAATTGATGTAGGGTCATTGAACTTTGTGACTGGGTATATATAGGGAAGCCGGTAAGTCGCACACCAAAAGTAAGTCACAGTGACCTTTATATTGAAATCTGATTTACATAGAACAAATCTAGGTTTCCACAGCATATGCTGTATCTCCTAAACTAATGGATATATGTTCATCAAACTTTGTGACTGGATACATGTAGGGATGCTGTGTGTCACATACGAACACTAGGTAACTACAACCTATATCTTGAACTCTGACCTCCATGAATAAAATGTATGTTTCCACAGGTTATCTCATACACAAATAATTGATATAGGGTCATCAAACTTTGTATGTGGATATATGTAGGGAGGGTTGTGAAGCTTCGAGTTACATCTCGTTTGTGTTATGTTTACATTTTATGAGAGTCGACTAGGTTGATATCTAGAGGTTCTGTGGAGGTTGAGCAAACAAACACTTTATTTTATTCATGGGTCATTTGGAATGACATGATGAAGTAATAATAATACATTCCACTAGTTTGAAAGCTAAATGTGTTTCTGAGAAACCGTTAAAATGATCAATTAAATTGGTGCTGTCTATTCTGCTGGTAGGAGGTCGGAATGAGCACATATACTAGGAACTGGTAACTACCTGGACGCCATGGTTATTTCTATAGTGCTGTGACTGACACCTTAAAAGTGCTCATGTAGGAGGATGTGGTGTAGGCTTATGTCGGTGCTCTCTGTCAGTGCTCTCTGTCAGTGCTCTCTGTTTCGTGTTGGTGGTATAGAGATTTCCAACAATGTGTCATACACCACAGAACCAATATTTACACCACCTTTGCATTACAGAAGGAGCACAGTGTAAATAGAATAAATTGACGTTCCTGGAACTTTACATTAGAATATGCATACCCGAAACATGTTTGTTGTTTTACATTTTGTTTGCCAATAATCGATGCATTAAATTAGGTCATTTTATAAAATATTGTGAATTTTTTTTATACCTCTAATATAATAATAATGTTAAGCGTATTTTTATTTGCCCGACACATTCCCAAACAAGATTAATTTTATTTCAATCCCAAATTATTCACAATATTGCTCAGGGCCATGATAAATTATAATGGCAGACGTTTAAAGGTTTGGACAGTGAAAAGTTATCCTGTGATTTTCACTACTCTGATTTTCACTACTCTGAACCATTGTAGTCATGGAGACATCTGCACGAATCTTGTTCTGTGTCATTTGCTATTATTTCTGCAGAACATAGTTGTTAAGCTATCCATTGTACTGAAATTAGATGTGTTTCTGTTTCTTGATGTTCTCCAAAGGTTACCTTTTGATCGTATGAGTTTCACTAGTCTCCAGTTTTCCATACAATGAAATTAAAAATTGTAGATGATATAAAAAAATCGACAAACATCACCAAATGGTGAGGTCCAAAACAAAAATAGAATATTAATTATGGTACATTTATAATTTTAACACGTTATCAACACACCAAATTTTCTTTGTTTGCAACTGAAGTTCAGTCACGATTTTATTCCACTTCTGTCAAGTTTTTATCAAAGCCTAGAAATTCAACATCATCAATATCATTGTTCTTATCATCGAAATGAACTCCTGTCTCGATTTCCTCGATCTCAAGTCCACTAACCTTGAACCTAGCATGACATTTTTTCGTCCATCAAGAGGCAAGGAAATTTCCACACGACAGAAATGTGTCTCTGATTGTCCCATCCTCCACATAGTCCCATGTCACACTGGCCAAATCTATGATGTGTTGTCTTGTTGGTTGAAGTTCCCACGTTCGTTCCATCGTGCTGTCGAAAACCAGTCACACCACTATTGTTTGATCTTTACCGTATACACTTTATTCATGTGAGTGTCCGTTGGCTGAACCAGGCCTGCACAGCCTAAAACATAATAATCATAATAATAATAATAATAATAATAATAATATTAAGTTCTGTGAACAAATTGAATATAAAACTTTCATTAATTTAATTTGGTAATAAAATCAGTTCCTCCCACACTAAGACCGTACTGGTTTACAATTCATTTGCAAAATAAGAATTAAGATTTAATAATGGATGCCTGTTAACCACTAATTTAGGCAAAATATATTTACTTTTATTATTGAAATTGGGATAAATGTTTAAGATTATATTTAAGACATTTTAATAAAATTATATGGTGTCAGTGTTGTAATCGGCGAACCAATCTGAAGATGATTGACAGGTGTGTGGCTTGTATGAACCATGTACGAGAAGTCGCCTGGTGTCATCATCGTTAGGCATAGTTGTAATAACAAAAAGGAAATACTTACATCTAGCACGGCGATCGTGGTTGGTTGTTTTCGTTGGTGTTTCGTGTCCTCGTACGTATGAGTTTTTCTTCTTTGCATACTGAGCAATCCCAAATGCCTTTTTCATCTTTTTGGTACCAGCTAAAATCTGTTTGGTTAAACACTTTGTTGAATTTCTTGGGCGTTTCTACTTCCGAAGAATCCATAGCTTCCCGTTTCTTTGCATTACTTCGTTCTTCTTCTCGTTCGGTTTTATATCGTTGCATTACTAATATTGGGCTTTTGTCGATTGGAAGTTTCCGCACCTAGCCAATGTGTCAGCGACATTTCGAATTAATTACTTCATGGATTACCTATATACATCTTTTCTTTGTTTGCAAAAATCTAATCTTTTTCTCCTAATGGCATTTGTATATTTTGGTACAGTGTCAAATCTAACCATTGTCTGATCCATATTGGTGATGTTGTGGTCGGTGTAATCGCTTTTTATTCCTCAATGCACTGATAGACTCATGAAAACTGGAAATCTTGTTTTTGTAGTCACTGGGAACTTGTGTGCATCATTGCCCTTCTAGTTCCTACCAAATACCGTTTTAAGCGACGCAACCACCTGTTTGAAACCTGGAAATCTTTCACTCTCGTCTGGTTTGCTATCTCTCAGGCCGTTGGTTGAAGAGCGTAGTTCGTTACACATCTCCCTTCGGCACGTTCGTCTTGAAACCACTCAAACACGGCCTGATCCATCTCAACTGGTTTCACTTCACCTCCACTCACAATATTCTTGTGCATCCTGTCCTCCCCTTTGCCAAATTTCAACAATTTTTCATGATCTTTATCCCACATTCATGCTTGTTTTCTAGAAATTCCTAATTCTCTCTCGGCCACTGAAAGATTTTGTCCATTTTTCCTAAACCTATCTTCGACATCCAACTTGTCCTTAACTGTAGCGTTTTCGAATGAGAGGTATAATTGCGACTATATAAAAAATAGTTAACAAACTTTAAAATTTACTCATGATATTTATGTTCATTTTTAGTCATTACCCCAAGCATATTTAGTTCAGCAAACTACTCAGTGTTACAATAGTGTTAAATTAATTAACTTGGCAGTAAATAAATACATTAAAAAAGTACTTTAAAAATAAAACTTTACATAAAAAAAGAAGAACACATAATTATACCAAACCAATATGGCATCCACCACATATAAAATAGAACCAAGAAATCTACCTTGGTGGATGTTCTCCGTACAGAGCTATGACACAAAGTACATGATGAACTTTACAATTCACATTTTGGCATGCATGGCAGTTTGTTCAAAAGTTCATTGTGGGCAAGAGCCACCTTGGTGTTTTGCAATGTTTCTGCCATGCCTTTCCATTGTCACGTTCTCAAATAGACTCTCACTCCCAACTGTTGCAATAAACAACCTCCGTATCTTCTAGACTACTTGAAAATACTAGTCTATTCCAAGATTAATACATATTGTTACGATAGTGTTGAATTAAATTAGTTAAGCTTCTTTTATAAAGAAAACAAAACAAGTTCTTGACAAAATGACACTTTACATATAACAAGAACGACACATACCAAACAAAACATGATGTTCACCACATGGCCAGTCGCACGTGCAGTCTGCAAGTCCTCACTGTCCGTCTTAGTTTACAGGCGAGCTCAAAGTCTGTTCTGTTTTAACAGATAAAACCCGACGACAGGAACACTTAAAGGTCTATGCCGGTGGACGTCGATACACAAGTACAACACAAAGTTACAATTCACATTTAACACAAATCATGGTAGGTTTCTCACAATCCTCGGTCTGCCAGAACTCCTTCCTGCCACCACGCCCTGCCGTCGACCGACTTCCCAGCCTGTTGCGCTCACCACCTCCAAATCTGAAAGTACTAGTCTATCCGATTAAATCATGTCTATTCCGGAACTACTAACTATACACATGTATATAACAATATTAATGGTGACACAGTGACACTTCAATAATGACATATTCTGGTCTTTAGAAGAGTGGTCTTTATAGTGGGTGGCGTCTTGCACTCACCAGTGTGGTCATCACGTGGAGTTTCACTGTATATACATTGTTAAACATGTTTTCTTATTCTGTATCATGCAAGCAGTGAAACGTAAGTTACTTGCCTTTCTCATTATGATCTCTATCAATCGTTTAGATGTAGACAATGATCATTCATGTCTCAATAGTTGATTCACTGTGGCATCTGATTGATGTTAAATATCCTCTATGTATTGAATGCATCTGGAAAGATGGAACATTTTAATACTGTTTAACATATTTTAAATATAAATATTACTTTTGGGATTTTTTACACAATAGTTGTTGTTAGACTATTCTATTATACTCAGGTTGCATATTGCTTCTACGATTATCGTTTCAATTTGTAATGTTGTTTTCTTCAGCTTGCATACTGTGTTGTACAGTTTTTGGAAAAAGATGCTGCTTTGACGGAAGACGTAAGTTTTGTTTTATTATTATTGTATCTGGATCTACATAAGCAACATGCAACACAATTATATACAAATAATCAAGTTATTTAATAAAGCTATTTAAAGTGCATATTTTAGCAAACCAGCATAATCATCCGAGGTTGATCCATTGATTGTATTCACCCCTTTCATCAATTATTCGCTGCTAACAGTAAGGGGCCATACTTGTTTAGAATGGAAAGACATGTAGTTTAAAAGTGAATATTGTCGCTGGATATTCTTTATATTGTTGTGGTGGTAAATTAAAAATGGGTTCTAATCCCAGTACAGATGGATCTGTGTAAATGGTATTTAAATCCCTATAAAGACAAGATTTATTGCATTCCGTGTAAGCTGGATAAACTTAGTCATCCATTTTTGTCTTACCTATTATGAACTGTTTTAAAAAAAAAAAATATGTATGCCTACTTTTATTTTTCAGTTTGTGTGGTGTTATAATAGAAACATACACATAGCAGCACATATTTATGCATGTCAAATATGTTTTTGGTATATATTTTTTTCAAATGTTTTTTTCCAGGTCATCAAAGGACTACTGCACTTCTGGCCAAAAACATGTAGTCAAAAAGAGGTAGGTTCAGTAAGATCATTGAAAACCTAAGCTGACTTTTACTTGCAATTTAAACATTTGTGTTATTTCTCTATGATATCTTTGCACAAGACATCGAACATCTACGTTTATCGTTGATGAACTATGTTACCATACAGTTTTGACAATTTACTGCAACATTTTACAAATAGTTGTGAAAATCTAAGATTAAAAAATGTATTTAGTATTCACAAGAATATAAAATATATTATACCCATATTATGTTTTTTAATCGCAGACAGATTTTGAGCAAAATTCAGCAGATTACGTTATTATTGCAGAACATTATTCCATTCAAACACTATGAACATTAGTAGTTTGAAACACTATATGAAAATTAGTAGTTTGCTTTTTGTCAGATTGGCAGTATGAATAATTATTGAAGTGCAAATTGACCACACAATTGAATGAAGTTGTTTTAAATCTTCATTTAAAAAAAACACGTTCTTTTTTGTTCGTTTCTTTTTGTCTTGTTGGATTGGATATGTTGAAGGCCTGGGAAATAATGTTTAAAAGTTGTATGGCCTTACCCTCCACACTTATTTATAACTTATTTCTGACTATAGGTAATGTTCCTTGGTGAGATTGAAGAGATTCTTGATGTGATAGAGCCTACTCAGTTCCAGAAGGTGATGGAGGCCATGTTCAAACAGATATCAAAGTGTGTGTCCAGTCCTCACTTCCAGGTTAGTACCACATTTGAGTTTTCTTCTAATATCCACTTGTAGAACTTAATGTTTTCCATGTTTCAGAGTTAACACATCCTACTATATAAAGCATAATATGTCCCTAAAAATAATACCTGTTAAACTTAGATCTTTCGAAAACCTATATACTCAAACCTATTTGCACTGGGTTCATGGCAAATTCCTATAGTTTGCTCAGTGTTTGTGTTTTGAACTAAGAAAGCAGTCACACTCCACTGATTCTAGGTGTAGCCACCCGATGAAACACATTATTTCCAAAGTGATACTGGCAGTTTTTAAGATGAGCAAGTGTTTTTCTCTTGGTGTATTAGAGTTTATTACTCATATTTTTAGACAACACTCGGCACTATTCTGTAGTACATACTATACAGTCAAACCTGCTTGAGCGGCCACCTGTATTAAGCAGCCACCTGTCTTAAAGGGTCACCTAAATATTCAACCAAATTACAAATATTAGTGTCT
>JAULBR010065024.1:0-25283 GCA_032355825.1 Melanodrymia aurantiaca
GTTCACTGTACAAACTGTTCACTGTACAAACTGTTCACTGTACAAACTGTTCACTGTACAAACTGTTCACTGTACAAACTGTTCACTGTACAAACTGTTCACTGTACAACTAGTGCAACACAGTTCTTAAACTAACTTTAATACAAACGTACAATGGTATTATGACGATTTACAAGACTTCTTAAAATCAGTTTTAATTTGGCGGAATTGTTAATCCTGAAGTAGAGTCTGATCGAAGATATTAAAATGTATAATCACGCCCGTAGGGCAGGGTGGGGTGGGGTTGTGAGGGGCCTTCGAACGAATCCCCTAAAACTATCCGTCATGATGAACTTTACCTGTGGAAATGCAAGAAATAGCATTCTAACATATTATCCAGTTGGAGATCCACATGTAAAATTTTGAAAATAATGTGGTGAAAAAAATATTTTAGCCAAAAAGTTTGAAAAGTGGGGATTTGTGGGCGTGGCAAACCTTGTGCCGCCCTCCCCACCTCGTTCCCCACCTCGTTCCCCACACAAGATGATAGGGTGGAGCAATGTGAAGTATTTTAAGCTTGTTACTGCACTCATCTGCGTGGCTTTATACTGTAGTTGGAAGCATGTTCAAACACACATTGATCCTGGCTTTGAACATTGTCTACTGACCTCATTCACTGGACTGTGTTTGCTTTACAAGTTATTACTACTTAGTACTTACACCACACATTCGGCCATTCACACTGCTAGCCTCTGTTTGACTCAGTGTCAAGAGAAAAACGAAAACCATGACAGTACGTGCAATTTATCAAAACTCAAATGAACGTAAAAGTGAGCTTCTCCATTCTATCATCTTTAAAAAATGATGAAAACTATATTATTTGTTTATATTTGGTTTGAATCACATTTTTTAACAAGTATGTAGGATCACACAAGATCAAACTGGGAAGTGCAGTTTTGAAAGCAAAGGTGAATGAAATCTAACTCTGTAGGTCATATTGTTTTCTAGTAAAATATCAGCAGAGTGGAATTAGGTTGTTACGTGATTTAGTTAAATTTTAAGAAGGGGGTATTCATTCAAACCATCCTATTGGAAAATATTTTTTTAATTACTGTATTAGCAGTCTGTTATTCTAACAATAATAATTTTTGTTAATAAAGATGCACCCAAAAATACCACCCCACAGAGAATTGTGTATAATATTATGTGACTGTATTATGATTAATACTATGTACAGTACAGGACATAGACATTGAGTTGACATGCTATTTTTGATAAAGTTATTACATTTTGACAAGCGGTTTCTTGTTCAGCTAGTTTCCAAGCAAAGCTAATCAGATTTAGATTAGGCCAAACAGTTACACATGTGATCTGCTACCAGTGGAGGGGTAAAAGTGTCAATTTTGTTTATAACAACAGATTTCCCATACTTGTATAGCCATATTGAAGTTACAACTGCTAACGGAACTACAGCTATTTTGTGTACGCGTTTCTCAACGTAAACAAGCGATCACGGCAGGTTTTAATTGGTCCTGCAATGGAATGAATTGATGGTGGTCCCTTCGTTTCACTGATTAAGCTGAAACAAGTGTTCGTATTGTGGCAGATTACAGATAGTTAAATCTTGTCCTCCCATGTTATATCTCTTTGCGTTTAGATTGCTGACTAGATGAGTACGACAGGTGCCGCCTATAGACTGGTAACCACATATAGCTATTTGAAAACGTAGTCGATCCTTCGACTTAATGTCTCACTCACCATGTAGGCTCGAAAAACACGATCACATGACAATAAAATAAAGCGACTCTAATCGAGTTGTACTCAACTATGATTAATGTCAGCAGAAGAGAAAACACTGTACAGGTTTATTCACATAATGATTATAAACATCAACAGCAATGTCAAATTGTAATTACATGTATATTACATACATTTGGATTTTGTATGACATTATGCGAATACCTCCACAAAATACAGAGCTGAAAAGTTTTAAGGGGAATCCTTTGTCTGCAGACACAATAGAGCTGAAATATTTGGCGCCAATATCTGTGATTGATGATTTAATACACGTATCAGACTGAGTCTTGCAATGGCAAACGGGGTGTGGTGCAGCGCAAGAAGTCTGATGGGTCGAAGGATTGATCTTCCTCCGTGGAGCCATTGGTTTATTTCACATTTCAACCAGTGATCGACGACTGAACCGTCAAAGGCTATGGGCTGTGATATCCTGTCTATCTTACTATCCTGGAAAAATGCACATAAAGGATCCCTTGCTGTTATTTGAAGAAGATTAGCCTATTATAGTGGCAACAGGCTTCTTCTGTGATCAAGTTTCGATAATTATAACGATGCATTTGACATCCAACTAATAATCAATGTGTTTTAGTGGTGTTGTAAAACAAACAAACATTATTTTATCTCTTGCAATGTGTCAAGTCTGATTCAAGTAATATTTATATACATATACATATATACATTGGGTAGTAATAAGAAAAAAGGGGTGTACTTTCTTCTCTCGGCCTGCTTGATGTATTACAGTAGCGCAGTGTTGCGACAGGCGGTATACTTCACTGTCAGTGTCAGATAAAACAGACTTGAGCTGTCTGAAAATTAATTATTTTCTGAACACTGGGACAGAATAAAGCTTCAGTGTAGCTAAGTTGATTAGATTGGCTGCTAAATCTGTGAATCATGAAAGGGATAACTTAGTACGTATTACATAGCTTGCTTTCATAAGTAGGCAGGCGGTTTAGGCGGATACTGCATGCATCTGAAATATCTCCATACTCAACTTATATTTAATTACCGCCCTCCCAGGTGTAGTGGTTAACGCTTTGGGCTTAAGACTGGAAGGTACAGGGTTCAAATCCCAATCAAAGTATCGGATTTTAAATCGCAGTACAAGTTCCAACCAAGAGTGAGTGGTCCGCAATTCTTATACCCACAAGTATCCAGAACATGTTTAACGAAGGCTACGGTTTGTGCTATCCTGTTTGTGGAAAGTGCATATAAAAGATCCCTTGTTGCTTATCAAATAGTAGCAAGTTTTTTCTCTGATCTGAGTGGGCAGTCGAGGCAGCTGTACCTCATTTGGATATAAATATGTAAATAAGTTATAATTAACTAAGGTGCAATCAGGAATGTAGGAATGTGGTTGGGAGTGCATCTTTTTAAAAAAGAAATTCATTTAAAATTCTATTTCGGATAAAAAGAAAAATTCATTCTTTAGTAAAGTATTTGATATTAGCTATATTGTATTACCCACCCACTCAAACCTCTAACTTGACCTCGCAGGTTTAAATTCCATCTCACGGGCCAGGTAATGAATGGTTTTTTTTTTATAAAGTAGCAATCTCTGTTTAAAATATCAGTGCTGGGCACAAAGCCCAAATTATTATTACTCTAATTTTAAAAACAACTGATGTTTTTCCATAATGTGTGATGTTTTTAAACAAGGGACAAATAAAAAAAATATTTGAAATTTAAAAATATTTTTTAGAAAGAAAGAAAAGTAGGCTATGTTCCAGCAATTTTCTCAGATCTGTTTTAGCTTTGCATAAGGACATGTAATAATATATTGACGTTAATGTGAGGATTGTCCTCCTAGAGGAAGAGTACATTAGTTAAGTACAGAATATACCTAGTCTGGCATATTTACTTATGTTCTGAATGCGTTTGTTACTGGAGTAAACATGAGAAGGGTAGAGATATTTAATACGTGAAAATCAAAGATTCAACAACATTACATATCTGGTTACACCACCGGAGATTATGTCCAATATCCATATCGAACATTTACGTATCCCGTTTCATTTCACCTTTGTCTTGTTTCATTCATACATATCTGTTACCTCATGTGATAACAAAACACCTTTCAAATCCTCGGGAACGACGAATATTACCACTTTACTCAGACATCATAGTGACAGTCAAAATGTTTAATACATTGACCGCATTTCTCCCATCAAGATTACAAAAGCTAGTCTAATTTAAATAAGAAAGACTTTAATTTGATACATACTCGTAGATATTATATTCTTTAAAGGAATTACAAGATTTTTTATAAAATGTATTTTCGCATCCTTTAAAGCTTTCGCAGGAGATATCACTGGTATTATAATTTGTGATATCTATGGAGGAGATGTCACTTCTTGTAATCGTGATTGGTCGTCAGACTGTGTTTTCTGACCAATCAGCAGTGAGCGAGAAAGGTGACAGTCGTAACATTGTAGCAATCTGCAGCTGCGATGTCACGCCTTTGAGCAAACGATTGCAAGTTTTCATTTTCATTTAATTTGTCTTGATAATCATCACAATTAGACAAATGATAATGAATGATAACAATAACACCCCCTTGTGTCTTGTGATGACATAATTTATCAGCGTTTGTTGATAACGGCCTCAGATTTTATACTGTTATCAACTGTATAATGTGAAAATGATCCAGGCTGCAAAATGACCGGGCTCGCATTGAAAATAGCGATGCAAAATCTTGCGATTGCAATGCAATATTTTTACTTATTTTGTAAAAGTGCTAATCAAATTCCTGTAGTTGCTTTTTCATTCTCCATCCAGTAAAAATAAATGCTAATCACAATTTTAAAAACAAATTGCACCATGTGATCACTAAAATTATTTTGGATCAAGTTATTTCAACTATTGCATTGTTTTGTTTGTTCAAGCTTGTTTCAGAATAAACACACTTCTCCCACATAGGCTACTCTTTTCAAATAGCAGAAACGGGTCTTTATGTATTGTTTCTCCACGAACCGAATAGAACACCCCACCTACAGCTGTAAATGTACCAGTTGTGGATCCCTACTTAAAACTGGAAAATAGACAACAGATCTAATGAGGAGAATAGACCTCTTGACCTCATGCATCCCAGGTGGCCACTATAATCACTGAGCTGTATATTGATAATAGTCGGCTAGCTTTAATAAACTTAGTCACCCAATCTACTAAGGAGAATCGATCCTTCGTCTCCATACACCTCAGGTGGCCACTAAAATCACTGAGCTCTATCTTGATAATGGCTAGCTTTAATATACTTTGTCACTCAATAGTGGCATATTTATTGTAACATGTAGCAGATGTCACTTACAATAGACTTACTCATTTAAACTCTACGCAAGCCAAGCTGTTGTAACTTATTAACATGCTTATATCTAATTAACGTTCCAGCTCTGTCCTGGACATGCAGTTCACCTGTCCACACTCTGTCTGTCCAGGGCAGAAGTTTATGTTAGTATAAGAGAGGAAACCTGCTGCAGCCACACAATGTGGCTACTTTTTTGTGATAGACAGCAAGGGATCTTTTATATGTGTTGGGTTGGGTTGGGTCATTTTTGGTGTGCTTCCATCAGAAAACTGTTCAAGCACAACCTCTGACTTCGCCAGAGAGTTCTGTCCACGACAGGGTCTTTTATATGCATTTTCCACAGCCTTTTATATAGGAAATCTGTAAATGGTTGTATACCTTCCCCCTGAAGCTGGCAGAGCACTCGGGCTTAGTTGATGCCCATTGCATATTATTACAATCCTATACCTTGTTTGGGATTCGAACCCAGTACCTATCAACCTTAATCCCAGTGACTTTTTTTCCAGTACAGCAGTGATGTTACTTGCTATTCTGTAGATTGGTATTATCAAATACTTAATCAAATGGGGTAGCGTATAAAATTTGTGTATTTTGCGACCAGCCTCAAGTCACAAAATTTATATGCATATATATTATTTTAATACCAGGTTGGAGTGTGCTTGTTATAATGCATCGTTCAAATAATTGAAATGTCGCAAACAAGTGCTAAGGTGGATATTCGCGAGAAAAAACACATCGCACTATTTATCTGGTTTATTGTATACAAATATCCATACTTATATGCGCACCATAAATATGTTGAGTGTTATTGATACTAAACATAAACTGGCGGCCCATTTTTTCTCTTCTTGGTCAAGTTGTAGATCACTCTACTGCTGAGATTATAAGTTTTATTAGTGTTCGGCATAAGGATCAAATATTGATCCAGTCTCCCTGTTATGATCGCGGCATAAATCTGGTATATTATTGGAGGTCAGTGGGTGTATTATAACATGTCATTGTTAAGCCACTTATAATGGCAGAACCAGATTGTAAAAGTGTTCACTTAGTGATTCCTTTTAGTAGAGTTTAAAATATTAATAAAGGTTGTAAGAAAAGTAATTATTTCATTATTGGTTGATTGAAACAAAAAGGAGATTTTGTTTAATAATTTAATGTGTTTATAATATTTAAGCTCTCTTCTTTGTAATCTATACATTAAAGGAATATCTCTGCTTAAGGCAGAGTTGAAGGGACATTCTAGTGCAATCAGCTGGTAGAATGGTGCTAGAAAGCTATGCTAGAGAAATGGTTTGTCAACGTCCCTAGACAGTAATGCACCCTTTTCATTGGTTAAATGGTCTTGTCATTCAGGAAGTTGATTATGTCATTCTATAAGCAAGGCCATTCCTACATGTATAATTTACTGTCATATTTTTTTTTTCTGCTAAGAAGTAGTGACATCACGACACAAAAACATTTTATAGAAAACAAAAGCAATGTATTTTGCATTTTATAATAAAATTATAAGACTGATTGCACTAGAAAATGTTTCTGAGACTCAACATTTTGTAGATTGTTATTTTGACACTTGTCTCAAGAAAATCATGTCATGGGGGTCACTGAAGTTTACCCAATTGTTTGATTTTCTTGACACTCGGTAAAACCATCTACAAAAGGTCTCGTTCGAGAAACTATTATTCTGTCAATGTTTGTACAGTACTTACGAATGACAATCGTAATGAAGTGATGAAGCAATGTGTTCACAAAAGTTGAGTGAATCCTGCACCCGATGAGGATGCATGGGTATAACTATAAGCTCCCTCCTTTTTGACAACGTATACTTTTCATTACATGTTTTTCCCAAGCCCCTTTTCTAAATTCCTCTCCAAGTAATTTTGTACTGATTGTCTTATTTCTATTTCAGCAACAAGAACAAGATCCAACAAACCTCTACGTAGCGAATCTTCCAATATACTTTACAGAGAAAAATTTAGAAAATATGTTTAAAGACTATGGTACAGTGATTTCGACGCGAATTCTGCGGAAACCAGATGGGGTCAGTCGAGGGGTCGGATTTGCACGCATGGAATCAAGAGAAAAGTGTAATCAAATAATAGATGCCTTTAATACAAAAATTTTACCAGGTGAGTTTATTTTTTGTACCCAGTTAATTATAACTATTTGATGCTTTTTATTGTTTTCATTTTTTACAAAGAAACTTGCACATTAAGACCACCTTTGTGAATTAATAAAGTGGTCTTAGTAATGATGTGGTTGGATTACTGAGTTACTATTAAAATAGTGAAAATATATATTCCTGTGTTTAAAATAGAAGTCTCTAAAGCTGGGTGGTCTTAGAACTTTGATTAATTGACAGAGTTCAAACTCGGGATATGAATTCCATTCAGTAAGCACACACATTTATTATTAATTCTAGATCCTCACTTGCTGCAACCTTTCATTAGTACGGTAGATTATTCTTGTTATGCCTCATGAACTAAATGTACATGAAAGACAGTTTTATTTTGGAACCAGTTTTCTGGTAGCCCAGTCTTTATATGATATTTGCTCTGGTATAATTATGTTCCATTTGCAGTAGTTGACCTGTATTAAGCAGCCACCTGTCTTAAAGATCACCATAATATTCTCCCAAATCATCAATTTGAGTAAACTGACCTGTATTCAGCAGCAGGTAGCTGCTTAAGACAGGTTTCACTGTAATATTTATATATAATGTTTGTCTTAGCTGTATTAACAGTGAGAGTTTTGTTTGTTTGTGCCGTAGGTTGTTCCGAAATGTTGCTCGTCAAACTGGCAGACAGTGGAAGTAAGAAGAAAACACAATTCCAACAGGCAAGGTTATTTGGAGAAAGGGGTGACGTAAGACATCAATTTCTATTACTCATGCCCTTTTCTCTTCATTATCAAATCTAGTCAAATGTCAATTAGAAGTTTTCTATAGCTGATGTTACGGGGTCACGGTTAAAGTTTGTTCATGGTGCACATATCTAATTGATATACAAGCAAATGGCAAATCATTTGAATTTACCAGAGATTTCATCAAGGCTGACTCCTTTAATTGTATAATATGTACAACAGGATTAGGGGCTGTGGAAACATGGGGTGGGGGAGGGCAGTGGTGGGAGCTGTGGAGGCTATCCCTCACCCCCACTTATCAGAATAACCGAAATTGGTTTTTTAAACCTTTGTTTTTACCATATAATTTTATTAATTTAACTTGGGGACCAACCCACTTTTTACCATGCTCCATGGCCCATGTTTATTAAGCTCCACTTTAAATTCTGTCTGATTGATTCGTTTTACACTTTACATTAATTAATATAACAGCATTTTTACTTGAATATTGTTTTATTTACAGTTACAGTTGAGCTACGACCCACAGACACTTCAAGCCAATTTAACTGGGTAAATATTAACTCTAGTGTAGTATTGTATATATTTACATTCCATTTAACTGGGTAAATATTAACTCTAGTGTAGTATTGTATATATTTACATTCAATTTAACTGGGTAAATATTAACTAGTGTAGTATTGTATATATTTACATTCAATTTAACTGGGTAAATATTAACTCTAATAGTATTGTATATATTTACATTCAATTTAACTGGGTAATTTGTTAATTCATTAGGAAATTATAAATATTGCAATTCAAATATGTTTTGTATTTTTAAATATCATTTTAATTGTGATAATTGTAGTAACGTAATAATTTTTGAATATGATTACAGTTAGCTAATAGTCCTTAAACATGGTAATTGGAGTACTTATCATAAATAGAGCTTATGAAAATTATTTGTACGGTGGTGACATCAAGTCTCCCCAACCTTGACATCATCAAATGTTCTGGGGATAATAAATGTTTTGAAAATAAAGAAAAAAATAAAGAAAAAAAAATAAAAGAAAAAAAAATTAAAATAAAATAAAATAAAATAAATAGAGCTTATGTTTCAAAACAAGCCTGTTATTTGTGATGGCTTTTTGTAATGTTGAATTGTGTTGTGATTGAACATACTTACGGAAATATAGTTCTTACATGCCTTACAGCATGGCGACGCCGGCCATGATGCCAACCGGCCTCATGCAGCGCTATTCATCGGTCGCCACCACACCAGTCACCACGTACCAAGTGTCATCGAATCCGGCCGGCTGGATGCATCCACAGTACATTATGCAACCACAACTGCCTCATGTGAGTCTGGATGGTCAGTCGTGTTATATAACCGGAGTCTAATCAATCCGGATTGATGACACACACTTTGAAGCCTTGTTTTTCCTATTAACAACACCTCTTTGTCTGAGAGACTCCAACTTACTCTAGATAGAAACTTTTCACTTAGCAGTGTTTTGGCTGTGTGTTTTGTGTGTCATACTTCCACTTTTGGGAGATGGACACGTTGGTGTGTGAGCCAGTATTCGGTGTGAGCATTGAATAAGTCTTGATGTTTTCCTGTGTTGTTGTTCTTTTTATGGAATGTCTTTTTGTGGCACCTGGTTTGACATGTTCTAACATGGTTAGTGGGATTCGATCGCTAATGGTTTGTTTTTCATTCATGACTGTTTTATTAACTAACATTATACCCGTAGAGACTTCTCATGTTTAATATTTGTGCATGACAATCTCACGTCTCGCTGCACACATTCAGTATACACTGTTCATTTATAATTACATCACAAATAGTACCATACTATATTCACACTATAATTTGAACCACTCAAGAAACTACCACAGTAAACAACATTTTTGGGGAATTTTTATTGAGACTTGGCCAATTCATTTATGTATATTGTGTCTGTATAATTATCAAAATATCCGTAAGAAATAAATATTTGTTTTTACAATCGTGTTTACTAAACAGAATGGATTTTGTCATACTTTAAAATAAAGCAAGAAAAATTGTAAATATTTAAGTTGGCAGTAAAACTAAAGAAAATGATCAGATTTCACCTATTGCTTAAATAGATTTTTTTTTAACTAAACACATTAGGTATATTAGTTTAGGATTTTGCATTTTAAATTGATAGAGGCACATAAAATAATCCGATGCTTTTAGAAACAATGTGTGCTGTGGATCTGCTTCATTATAACACATTGTGACATGGTGATCATGTACAAAGAAACAGAATTCCATACCTTACTCCATTTGACAGAAATCCTTGACCTTTCAGTATAAATCTCGACCATTCCACTACAATGCATGAGTGAGTCCATATTGCTTATACAAATCATCTTTCACCCTTGCATGAATATTACATTTCAGAGCTTTAAAACAATGAATGCTTTCTCAACTTAAATATGTTGCTGAACTATGTTCAAATTGTTACAAGTATTACATTACTCTCACGTGATGAAGAATTCTGTAAAAAAACCTAGAATCGAGGAGTTGATGAAAACTTCATTTTGTTTCTGCTTGAGGTGTGATATGTAAGTTAGCAATGTGTTTGGTGTTTCGGGGCTAGCTCTAGTTACACATTCTGAGTGTCTTCACAACTTCTTGTCCTCGTCTTGTCCTCATCTTGTCCAGAGTAGACTACACACCGACACTGTCGATCAATGATGGAGTCCTCTCTCATCACAGTGCTAGCAACCACCATGTCGTATTGGTTTACAAACGTTATCATGATGCATGGTACTGTAGTTTATTAGAGAGTACCTTGTCCAGTGTGGACTACACACCGACACCACCACTGTCGATCAATGATGGAGGAATCCTCTCTCATCACAGTGCTATCAACCACCATGTCGTATTTGTTTACAAACGTTATCATGATGCATGGTATTGTAGTTTATTAGAGAGTACCTTGTCAGAGAATGGACAGTAAGGGAGGTAATCATCTCATATATAAAAACATAGCCTTATTTAAAATCAATTTAGGAACTTATTTTTTCGAGTGTAGGAGTTAGCCCCAACTTTAAACATTATTGTATTACGACAAAGTGAAATTGCATAATTCATTAATGGTTTGTTTGTACATGTATTGGCTCATCTGCACCAAAACAGACAAAAATAGCACTATATAAAAGAAGTTGCTCATTGGTGGAGTTTTGAGCAATCATGAACCCCAGAATGTGTTTGCACATTGACCTTGCATTGTGATGTGTTGGATCATTTGGGAACCCGCTTAGCAGTAGACACAGGAAGTATTTTAGTAGGGGAAGAAATTGTAATACAAAAAAGCATGTGGACCCACTCATAAAATAACATTATAGAACAAATCTATAGCAAATAGCTAAAAGAAATTGAATGGTAAAAAAAATAGAAATTTCCTTTTTAATGTATGTCATCGTCGATGACAAACATCCAAGGAGATCAAACATTGGAACTGGAAAACATTACTGAAAGTGACTCAATTATCTTGGGTTATTACATTGACAATTTTGCACTTAGACATTAAATATAATTGTGTGTACATTATGAAATTGGTACAGCAAACTGTTTTGTGATCTCTGCATGGGTTTCATCATTGTGAGAAGTATGGTTTTCAATACTGATATTGAAAGTGCACCAAACCAAATAGCAATATTGAAATATGCCTTTGCTTTTCTCGTAGGCTTTTAGTGAATGGATATAAGCGGTTTATAGCACGCTCTACGGCACGTCTGAGTCAGACACGGATGTTGTAAACGTCAGATGATTCCATCTACAGTGCACATGGACTGACCGACACATTTCACCCCAATTCTGTGATGCCACAACTTGCCTCTCAGATTGGACAGCCACAACTGTCAAATACACTGGTAGGCGATGAATACTCCACCACACACTGTGTGACCTTCTCGCCAGTCTATAACCTCAAACCACAACCATTTGGTTTCGAAATCATCTTAATAATTGACAATATTACTTTGTGTGTTTATAAAAAAATACGCCTTTCTGTCTTGAAATGTGTTTTGAGTCTTTTTCAAAGAAACAATTAAGGTTATTTTTCTCAAAAGGTCCAGTTATTTGTTTTGAGGAAGTTTTAATTATTTAAGTATATTAATATATTTAAGTTATGGATAGAGCAAACCTACTTTTTCTTTTTATACATTTCCACCTTGCTTTGAGTGTAAACAATTTTATTTTTTAGGATAAATAGAACACATTTGTAAAATATTTTCATAACTAAATTATGAATTGAACATAATTGATTGTGTAATTTAAAGATAATATTGCATATCATCTAGGATGAGAACTAAGGCACTCACACCTATTTATTTTATATCTCACTAGCTTCAAAAGCAATATTTAACAGTGCCATCATCAACTGTTTGTTGACCTTTTTTAACTCTCTGTTTTAAAGCCTCTCAATCATCATTTAAGCACGAAAAGCATGGTCATGTGACAATAAGATAAAGCGAATTATATGCATCTGAGATTCACGTTGACAGAAGAGAAAACACTGTCCTTGCTTATCCAGATAATTGCACATGTATTGTGTGATTATAAACGTCAACAGATATGTAAACTATTGCGTAAAATCGCATGTTGCACGTTATACGAATACCCCCACAAAATCCAGAGCTGAAAAGTTGGAACACTTTTAAGATGAATCCTTTGTAGGCAAAATATTTTGGCGACAATATCTGTGATTGAGAGTCTTTTACTTTATTGTTTAAATCTATAATTTCATTGAGTTTATTTAAATTTGTAGGGTCGTGTGGAGTGATTGCGTTTTATTGTTCTAAAGTCAAAAGTCAGAACTTTTATTTGTTTGGAAAAATTACAATATTTACAAATTTAGAATGTATCAATATTTTAACCACCCCACAACAAATGTGTTGACAAATGCATATAACATACAAAACAAGCATACACTTCTTATACAGAAATGAAATGGATTGGTTGCTATGGTATCGTATTAACAAACACTCCAGCGCAGTTGTCAATACAGGCCTTGTTTACATTTTGAGAGGTCTTTTGTTTCAAAGTGCTAGCTAGCATGGTTGAATGTTTATAATACTGGGTGTCACAGAATGTTTTTTTATGTAAATAGTTTTAATTTTTTTACTTGCTTTGTGTTTATTGTTGTTTGCAATTTTATATGTTTTATTTTCTGGGCCATAGTGATTGTGAAAGCAACTTTAGCATAGCTTTATTGTCGATCACTAGACACTCAGTCAGTTACATGAAACCAGTTGCAGCCTGTTATTTTAGCCTAGATGTTTTACGGAAAAGTGTCTTTTTACAGTTGTAAATAATATGCTTTGTCTGTTGGAATTTTTGCATATTGTGTATTTTTATGTCATATTTTATGTGTAGTTTTAGTCTCTTTTTGGATTATTTGTTTTTGACTAAATAGCTATGATTTGTTAAGAATGTGAAAAATAGCCTTTTGCAAATGTATTTCATTACTCTATTTTCTTTTCTTCCTACTATACACTGGACATGTGCATTCACCACAGCATGAATTTTCAAATGACTTTTACCATTTCTAACCAAATGTACATGAAGCAATTTTAGGTTTTGTTTGTCAATAACAATTTTATATGTGGTTGTTAATCAAAATGACAAGAATTTTCCTGAGAAATTTGCAAACAGTGACTCCATTGAACTGAAGCACTGTTTGAAAAAGTCCAGATGAAATTTCAACAAAGCAGTCACATTTAAAGACTTTTTTATTATTAAAGGCAATCATATCTTTCTTCACCTGAGACATCCATCTTAGACTTGAATTAGTGGTTTTTTCTTCATAATATTCACATTTTGCATCCATCTGAAGTTCGGTTTCCAATAGAAAGTAAAAATGGTAAAAGTCTGTTTGGAATTAGGAATGATAAACAGTGTTGTTTAAAAGGCTATTTTTATCTTATGTCATATCAGGTATCTTTTTGTTTTAATATAAAAATAAAAAGTTGTTTAAACTTTGAAATTTCATATCAACCAAAGACCGAACTATAGTCTAGTTCACAAAGGTCCCATTATTTGACCTTGTTTCCCTTAATATTTACAAGGCTCTGTAAATATATTGAAATCTATTTAACCACATCAAAATCATATATGCTTATATTTGTATAATCAACACAGTTCAGAAAATCATCTTTTTGAAACAGAAAGATGACATGAAATGTTTGTTTTCTTTAGAAATAATAATATTCAGCTCTATGCTACCAGCAAGCAACACCTTTAAACAAATACTTACTGTTTTTTTACAAATATAATAATCGTCTTTTTATAATATTTAAAATTTTTAAAGACCATATTTTGAAGCAATTTTTGTCATTTATGTGTTGTACTATGGTTTAGGTTTATTTTTCTTATTATACATGTATAATAGGAACATTATTATGTCTTATTGATACTAATAGAAAGTTAGTTTACATCCAACATTGTTTTCGTGAAATATTTCAATATAATATTTGATCTACAATTTTTCTTTTTTACCCTACCCAACCTTTCAAGTACTTCTGCTTTGTCCTACCCTTCATGTTGTTCGGTAGGACTGACTGATAGGGAATAGATACTCAGTAAGGCAGTGAATCCACTTCATTATAACTATTTTCAGGAATTTTTTTTTATCCAAATTGATTAATTAATTGTTAAAAGTTTTAGAAATGCGAACAGTGTTGACAAAGATACGTTTTTAAAATGACAGAGGACAAAACTACTAAGCAGGTTGAGTAAACAGTTTTATCAATTGTTTTATCAGACAGAGTTACATGCTACAGAATCTACATGTATTTCAGTAGCATATTCAGAGAACAATATGGCTAGACTGGTGTTTGTACTTAACATTAACTGAATGTGGTATGATAGAACACCAGTCAAAATATTTGCCAACCAGAACTGGCCTCGGTATTAGATAAATACTGGTAATCAGAAATAAAACATGTTAAACTTTAATTATTTCACATTAAAGTTCATTGAAATAAAAGTTAGTTGAATTGCCAGTACATTTATCTGAAAACTTAAATAAGATTTAATATGCATCAATTAATTTTTTTTAATACTGATATGCCTAAAATGCAAATTTTACTTATGCAAGAAGTTTGTGTTGTGTTGTTATAGTGGCTAAATGTCTTCCAGTAAATAACCCCCCATTGTTATCTCTTTAACATTCACTTTTAAGGTCAGTATATAATTAGTCATTTTGATACAAATTATGTTTAGATAAAAGCACTGTAAATACAAGTGTTGTGACAATATATAACCAATTAGAAAGTTAATTTTAAGTCAAATTTCAGACTTTTAATAAGCCGTGAACAGAAAACAACTTTCACATAAATTTAAAGGCACACAACAAATTTTCTTTCAAGATACGTTTTTGAATTTTAATAGGTTTACCAAAAAATATATATATATTCATCTTCAATATGTATAACATCTAAATTGTATCATTTTTGTACATTTGAAGCCCCTGACCGTGTGATGCCAAGTTAGTAGTTTAATACAATATATCATTAGAAAAATTATTACCTATTTTCATAAGCTTTTGTATTATTGATAATATAAATATAACTGTTTTTTATTGTTGTTTTGGCACATAGCATTCTGTTCATCAAAACATATATTTACCGTGTTTATCAAACTTCACTGGTGCTGTTTTGAATAGTTATTTTTAATTACTGTTAAGCCTTGAACAAATCTTCTATTTAATCTTATTATACTATTAATATAACTATTTAAATGGAATAAGATCAATTGCATATATATACACGTTGTTGGACTCTGATGTACATCAGTGCTAGAAATTATGCACGTTTTGTTTGCAAAGTTCTATACAGTATGTGAAGATTTTGTCAAGTGGTACATTACTGATATATACTGTTATGTTGTACAAAAACCCATGTGTTATATTCAAAGAATATTGAGGCATAGAATCTACATATATTTATGGTAGTTTATTTTATACCAAATCTAAAGGAAATAATCACCATTGCTATATATCTTCATGGCCAAGAGAAATTATTCTACCTCTTCTTTCTTCTTGGTCTTTTTAACACATTTACGGTAGTTTTTCTTACAACATATACACTCTACTTTGTTTGTCAATAAATTTTGATGTGATATGCAGGGCTCGAAACTCAGTTGCCAAATGTGACCACTATTCTATTTTGGCAGCTGAAACACCAATAAATAACGATCGTTAGTGGGCCAAAAACAATTCTGGGGAAACCATAATATTTTCTAAAATGCAAATCAGTATTCTTCTCTAATTAATATTGTATAATTCATTTATTAACTTACTGCATAATATTTACTGTGGATGCAGTCTTGGATCGCCAAGTGAATGCCTGTTTAATAATTTATAAACAAGTTTTTTTTGGCAACTGAAAATTAAAATTTAGTGGCCCAAATTTTTTATTGGGCTACCACCCTGATGAGTGTTGAGCCCTGAATATGTATACTTTTTCCATTTGATATTTTGAGACATGCAAATAGAATTAACCATCATCAATAATCTACACACATTAAATTTTGTGGAATATATCCTTAAATAAATCTCAGGTCAATATTATAAATAACTAAACTGAGATTGAATTACTAACTATGTATTCTGATATGAATATTATATCAAACACCAAGCAATAAATCAAAAGAACATGAATATTAAAAACATAATATAATGTTTTTCATGTCCGTATGACAGTATTGAAAAGATATAAATCTTCAGCCTGCTTTATATGCCAATCGTGAAGAAGTGAACAGCATTATTAGATAGATAAAATCATTTATATTTGACACTATCCACTTTTATCACATTTTGTATTTGGAACGTTAATAAATATTAATCCAACAGTAATCATAGGTATCTGGTGTGCATCAGAAGTCGGCCATTTTGTTTTACACATGTGTATCGGAAAGTAGTGTTTTTTTATGGCAAATTGTCTAGTCATTTGATAAAAAAGAGTTATTTTTTTATTTTGGATACCTATTTCTACAAGCATTCTATATTGTGAGTTTGTCGTCCACACAACCCGTCACTTTCCAGAGCAGGCTGGTAACAGACTGTGCATAAACGTCAACGTGTTTCACAATCTGCACAACCATCGGGGAAAGGGGAGGATCGGGTAAAAGTTCGGATGACATTTCTAAAAAAATCCTCGTTCCACAGCTGAGCAATGTTTTTGTTAGGAATAGAAGGGGAGGGATGGGGACAAATGCAATCCTAACTTTGTGCGGATTGTGAAACTTATTGACGTTTATGGACGATCTTAAACATTGTGTTGGTGAGCTGTGAATAGATGTGATACCTCTGATGTATAATTATTGTGTTGTTTCTGGGGTTATCACCATTCTTATGCCGTATAGGGCTACGGGTATTTTATATTGTCGTCAAATACACATTCATCCTGCCAAGATTTAAACTTAACTACAACACTTTGTGCGACAAATGAAGCAACAGTTTTACATATTACAATTTACACTGAAAGATAAAGATCATAGATGTTTAGGTTACATTTGTAGACAATCTGATTAAAATAAGGTCCTGCATCTGCTACATGTATTGTGCATTTGTCTGTGCACAATTAGTATCGATGTATGATCTCATTTTAATCAGATTGATTTGTAGATTTCTTCTAATGTTTCCAAGGATAAACTTAAGTCTGAATAATTATCTTGATATCAATTTTATAAAGTATTTTTTATATCTGTGTGGTTGTCTATATTTTTGGATTTAATTAATTTAAATTTAAAAATTTAAAACAATCCATACATCCAGTAATAAGAGTAGAGTCCTTGGCACATGTTAAGCATATTGTGCCAGAGTTTCAGATAAAGTAAACAAGATCAAACCAAATTGAAATGTAATTTAACTTATTCGAAGGGAAAATCCTGCATAATTTGTATTTTGTTGTCATATTGAGAAGAGGCAAACATTGTCCTTCCTCTCGACCACAGGAAGTCTGAGCTTACCACCGTAACATAATAATATCATTGTTATTTATGCAGTATTTTGTATTTACGTTGTTATGAATGTAGTGTACACAAGATGTCCTCCATTGAAACCAAAGAGCAGTTGTAAAAATCTCTCATATTGAAACCAATCGAAGGCTTAGAAGAGATAGATAGGCTGCCTAAATTATGTTTATTTATCATTTTTAAACCTTTCATAATCAAGCTATATACATGTATTAGGTAGCTCCAAAAATAACAAACTGACAGCTGAGACGTGTCTGGAGAAGTTCAAACACATTCACTCTGGTCTCATTTATCCAACCAAGTAGTTTCTGTTGTCGGTCTAACCATGGTTAGAGCATTTGGCTGATGTGACTTGGTATGGGCTATCCTGCCTGTGAAAAAGTGCAAAAAAAGATCCCTTTCTGCTTTTAGATAAAGAGTACTTTATGGTATCAGCAGTCTTGTTGTGAGACAAAGTGTTATTAAAAGTCACCATGTGTTTGACATCCAATATAGCTGATGGTTAACTAATTACGCATAGTGCTCTGGTGATGTCATAATAAAAAACCTCACATTCAACCTGTATCTGGAAGGAAAGACGTAATACGTGTTGATGGTATATATCTTGTGTACTTGTATGAAGGACTACAAATTTATATAATAATATAATTACAAAAATATATCTTCTACACATACCATGGCGTCTGTGATATGGATTTGTATCTATCAATATAATTTTGTTATATATTACAGCAAATAGTTCCTCAAATACAGTCTTGTTAGTTGCCACGGAAGTCATAATTCATTTGGCAACAGCCACGTCGGGACACAATCATAAGAACAATATTTAAAATGGCAAAAGATTAAGTTTGACTTTCGTTACCAAAAACTCCTGGTTACAGGGTATTTGTTAGAATTGTGCTTGAACCGTAATGGGATATAATGTTAGGAATGTCTAATTATATACCAGGTTTAAGCAATTGTATCAGGGAGTGTTTTGCTATGATTTGTTATTTTGCATTACTACTTATAATTGATAATGACTGAATATATTATTGGAAAATGAGAGGCACAATTGATTTTAAGTGATAAAAGTTCTTAAACAATAATACAAGTTTTACATACAGAATTCATATATACTCCGTGATATATGGATATATATATATACATCAGAATTCATATATACACTGTGATATATGGATATACATCTGAAGCTCTGGTACTGCTATACAAGGTTGGCTGATATGGGTGGATTGTGTACATTGTTGCACAATGTTATCAATTTTTGAACAGTGTAACATTTGTTATTGCATAAGTTATGTGAATAATATGTATGGTTGATAATGATGTTATTATATCAATTTAATTACTTTCAGAATTTGAACATAATATTTTTTTCTTTCCTTTTTGAAGATATATTTTTCAACTTTATGAAGGTTGAATTTTTGTCGTTTGTGACATTTCTTACAAATTAACATACGTCAATCCAGGTTGGATTTTACCTTGTTGTTTCTTGTACAAAGTTACAGATATTTTTGGTGAGTTTTCACATTATAACCTTTTAAATGAGATTCTAATTGTGTATTTTATTGATTTAAGTTGTATTTGTACATAGATTTTTTTACAAATTGTCATTGCTTTGCTTGAAAATTAGTCTTATGATGTATTATAATTCATTGCTTGTTGACCAGGACTTGGTTGTCTGCAGCCTCAAATTTACCAGTAGTGACACCAGTTTATTGTACCCAGTACTTTTAATTTTCTTAGTAAATGGATTTGAAACTGGGTGTGGATTTCATTTAAGCGATTTTAAGCAAAACCCTTACAGAATATAATTATTTATAATTTTTTATTCCAAGTTTCAGATTAATGTTTTTTTCAAATTACAAACTCTTGGGTCAGCATCTACATAATTAGGCACGGAACAATATTTTGTCCAATCCTGGTTTAGACCAAAATTTATTATTGTTTTTTAATTATTTTTATAAAATTCGGAATATATCAAAAGGTTAAAATATATTGTATTGACATCCTAATTGTTGATATCTAATAGGATATTGGGTTTCAATGAAAGTTGATAATTGTATTTTTTGTTCTGGTCAGTTTGAGCTTACCATATTTATTATAAGAGACACCACATATCAATAAACATCTACACGCAGGATATGTTAAAATTATCATTTCTTATTTCTTCAAATTTCATCATAAAAGTATTAATAAGAACCACTCGCAAGATATATTTAAGTAACAGACTAAAATGACATAGAAAATGTGACATAAGTCTTGTCTTACTATATTTATAACACGAGTGTCTTAAATTGTAATATTCATCAAATGAGGTGTGTATATGAGAATTTGACACTAGTATACAGTGTAATAAAAATAATATGAACTATGCACAAGTGTAATATGTTATGAATTACACTGTATTAGAATTGAATGTGCGCATTAAATTGCATAAAATATAAAACTATATACATGTAGTTTGTTTAACGACATCGATGGAGCACATTAATTATGAGATACAGAACGTCACACCTGGTTATTTTGACACATGACCTACAGATAAAATAATGAATGTCAATTAATGCACAAGTTTTAAAACACCTGTTAACTTGATGTCATTAAAACGAATATTATCATTTGAAATGATTGCCTCATGTGACAGCTTTATGACTTACCTATGTGTAACAGCTGTGTGACTATGTGTTTATACAATATTTATGCATCTACTTATTTAGAACCTGGTGCAGAAATAATTTTCAAACTTATTTTTTAAAAAACGATTTAAAGCTTCAGTGTCTGCTATAATAAATATGGTATGTGTTGCTGAGTCGAGTCCTGGTTTAACGTTACATTCCTGAAGAATTTGTTTAACTTCTTATGAATTCTCTTTAGCTATTTTTGTACTAGGCCTAGTTTAATTAATGACGTAGTGATAACAAAATTGCTTCATTTGGTGGTGGGTGATATTTAACCAAGAACTGCTAGTTTAGAATCAGAAATGGTGGGTATTAACGGTTTGAAAAAGGCAAAACAAAGAACAAATAAAGCAATGAATATGTTTTATTATTTTATTTTGGTATTGGGAACAAATTGATTTTATATTTCATGATTACTAATTATCTGTTTTCCATGACTGTTAAGTTTGATTTCATTATTCTACTTTTTACTGTGAATCATGATTCTTATGAACAAAGATGGATGATATATCTAGCCTGGTTTTTCCTCTGATATGCACAAGCTGTTTAGTAGCAGTGGAGATATAAGGCTTGTCAAATAACTGCATGTTCTATATTTGCATCTCCTGTTCTTGTGAAGTGGCATGCATTTGGCTGAATAAATGATTTAGAATTACATTGTAGTTTGTCTTTTCCATTCGTTGTTACTCTTACTAATTATATTAGGATTTTCTCCATTCTATTTGCATACAGCACTAAAGACTTGGCAAAGATTTATTATTTCTGGCAGGTTTGCGTGGCATTTTGCATGTCTATTGATTAATTTCTATTATAATCTGTTTCGAAATAGATGTGTTATTAACTTTACAGAAAGAACAAAGTGATGTGAACGGGGTGGTGGGAGGGGGCGGGAGGTAGTTATTATTACTTTAATGCATGGGCATCACTTGGTGAAGAACAGTGGGGACATACATCCCCCCACTTTATGGAATGGAGGGGACCAATGTGCAAATGTCCCACCACCCCCCACCCCCCCACCACTTTGAAGTATAAATAACACAGTAATGTATTTATTGTATACCGGAATCGGAATAAAAATTTACGTGCCTATATCCAATTAAGGTTCAAGCACTATTGTATACCATACATGCATCCAAAATGTACCAAAGACGTCTATTCTTGGTGAACGGTGGTTGTTCAACAATTATATATTTGTCACAAACGGTACCCCACCCCACTTATCTTCAGAAAATGACTCCCATGTTAAATGTGATGGGGAAGGAGGTATTTATAATTACATGTAGTTTAATTGTTAATGTGCTGTAATGAATTGTACATGTGTGGCTATACACCAGCACATAGTAAACACGTTTCTTCACCTATGGAGCACATTGATTAATTAATGATCAGCTATTGGATGTTAATACATAGAGATTTTTACATAATAATGGTCTCAACAGAATTTCGCAGTCGCCCATGCTACCTTAACGCTTTTAGTAACCATAAGAACTCTTTTATATATGCATTTTATAACAGACATACCACACCGTTTGGTTGTTTATGGAACATACTCAATATTTAATTTTAATGAGTTTTCGTGATATGACCAGTGTCCACAACTGGTTCAACAATGCCTTGAAACGCCATGGTAGGCACAGTCCTGTCTGTGGGAAAGTGCATATAAAAGATACCTTGCTACTTATCAATTTGGAATAGCAGGTTTCCTCTATCCTGGACAGGCAGTTGAGGCAGCAGGATTGCGTGACCATGACAGACATGCTTGAACCTCAATTGGATATAAGCACGTAAAATAGTTATAACTAACTTTCGTGATAACTAAGAATAACCATCCCATCCTGGTAGACATTCCTGTGTTAAATAATTATGTATGTTGAACGTGCACAAGACCTGTCAACGAAACACTATCACAATTTTGCACTCTTCCATTCAACGAATCCAAGGAATCCAACATTTAAAAGAGAAATTATGATATTTATGATGCCATTTTATCGACATAATTTTTCAGTTAGAAATGATCAAACATTAAAATAATGTATCGTTTGATTTGGTTGTTAAAACCATTCTAGTCAATGAGAGGATTGTTATTAAAATATGATGTGGACATTTTAGTCACTCGCTAAAGCTCGTTACAAATGAAAATTATTTTACTTGGGAGCTTCATAATACGGGGTAGCTCGTATACTGGCAATATCCTCTATGAACTGCTTAGGTATTTATTCAAACAGTAATCACAGTCAACATAGGAAACACTCGACACGTTTTATAGTAGACACTTGGAGGCTATTTTACTTTATGACACACATTGGGTCTGATGTTTATCATACTTAGACCTATTTTATTAATATTTTTATCGTTTTGATAAAAAAAAGAAAAACGCAGATAAAACAAAATGGCTTTTCTAATGCCACGTTTTGTAAACCTCTACTAGCACCACTGCTTTACTGTGATTCGTGGCTTCATGACATCGTTTATTTAATAATATCTATTGGACTCTTATCTTGTGCAGAGACTATGTGACCAGTTTTGACATTTAGATGAAATGTTTTGCACAGAAATCCCATACATTGTGCTCGCATGGTCAATGACTGACTACTTGGAGCTCGAGTCAATCAAAATGATGGACCGGCCTTTATTAATCACTATTAAACTTTGTCACATTATTATCTGAGATAGAATTCAATCAATGGTAAAACTATATGAATGATATCATAACAGACGTTTGGATAGTTTCTTTCGCTGGGTAACCATTGACTACTGGAGCATGGATGGGATGAACCAAGAACCAATGGCACCTTCAAATAGTCTGACTATGGTGTAGAAGACATCTTTCTTGCACCCGATTCCAGTTATCACGCTTCGTTACAGAAGATGCAGGATAGTTATTCCATCTGTCCATGTATGCCATATTAGTGATGTTTGTCAACATTGAAAGCGCTCCCCGACTCGCTTCCACATTCCTAGTAGGACCTCGAGTTGTCTTTATACCGTCTCTCAGAAGCACGACGTAGCTCAATGCGAGATCGTCTGACCCTCCTCTTCAAAGTACATGTACACCCATTTTGCTTTGTCTGATGTTTTCATCAAGTAATGTACTAATGAGCACATACGAATTATCTTACTACGAGAGCAGAGCTCATATTCGGTAATAGACACATATGAATGATCTCACTATGAGAGAGTGATCTATGCACATACGATTGATCTCACTATGAAGAGGTAATAATCAATGATAGACACATACGAATGATCTCTGAAACTTGAATATAATAATTGCGAAACCTCATACCATGTACCATTCCATACCATACCAATGATGCTTGTGTATTTTAATCCGGGCTCCTTTATTCCAATCCTGGGTGAGCGCTAACCCTGAGTTAAGTGCCTAACCATGAGATAAATTTAACTACTGATTAAAAATTGCGTTGTTCAAACGTTAGTTAGCACTAACTATGAGTTAAATATACCCTAACCCAGTTTTTAACCTGTGATTAGCCAACTCTGGGTTAAGGAATTTAATCCATGGTTAAGTTAACCCAGGATTCGATGTTCAACTTATACCGTAAAACTGGTTCTCTACTTACACTAGTGTTACACAAGGAGCGTTATCAAAGATAAAGTTTGTTTAACGACGCCACTGGAACACATCAATTATAAATCAGCGGTTATTGGACTTCAGACGCATGGTTACATTGACACTTGGTTTCAGAGGAAACCCGCTGTCGCCGCTTCATGGACTACTCTTACCGCAAGGGGTATTTTATGTGCACTATCTCATACACAGGATAGCACACAACACGGAATTTGATAAACCAGTCGTGTATCACTGGCTGGAACGGAAAATAGACCATAAAATGTTTTGCGCTGTGGGGGATCGATCCCTCGACCCATCCCGCCACAGGCAGATATTCTACCTCTAGATTACGTCCCGCCCCCTGGAGCGTATCTTGTGTTAAATTTAACGTACTACTCTTATATACTTAGACATCAAATGGATAATTGTGCCGTGTTACTCTAATTACAGTATGTATCGGGACCCTATGCTCAGATGTCATATCAACCCGGGACACAAGGGGGCGCTATGCTACAAACCGTTCCAGTTGAGGTAACTTAAGTATTCAACTTGCTTTCTGAACTCTGCTTAATACTGGCTATATGCAAAACCTACTATGGGTGTTGTAGAATCTAAAACAAAAAAACTGCAACAAATAGTGCATGGTAAACATAACTCAATAGAGCTATGCAGTGATTATAACGTAGAACTAGTAAATGATTAAGCTAATTGAATTGAGCTATAAAGTATAATATACATGTACTTATATACCCGATGGTAAATGTTTATAAACTTAGATACACTGTCTGCATAATAAAGACACTTTATTAGAAGATAACGCTATGCCCTATTGTGTACAACGAAAACGATAAAATGTGTTCATCAGTTGAGCTCCAACAATGATAACGTCTCCCTTATTTTGTAGTACTGCTAACTGACATTATTTTATTGTAATATTGTCTGTTCTTCCGGTACACACTACGACATAAAAATTAATATAAACATTTTTGCGCAAGACGCCATTTTTGCAACTATGACCATTACCCTTTAAAGGACTAATAACACGTAGAATAAGGTTAATGTATTGAAAAGTTACATATCCAAAGTATCAATACACATATA
>JAULBR010065025.1:0-14284 GCA_032355825.1 Melanodrymia aurantiaca
TGTGTGACCACGACAGACGTGCTTGAACCTTAATTGGATATAAGCACGTAAATAAGTTATAACTAACTAACTAACTGTAATTTACTTACACGCCATAATAACCCAAGCCCATCCTCTATCCACGGGAAGTTCGTACGTTTCCGTCAAACCCACGGGAAGTTCGTACGTCTCCGTCACGCCCACGGGAAGTTCGTACGTCTCCGTCAAACCCACGGGAAGTTCGTACGTTTCCGTCACACCCACTGGAAGTTCGTACGTCTCCGTCACGCCCACGGGAAGTTCGTACGTTTCCGTCACACCCACTGGAAGTTCGTACGTCTCCGTCACAGCCACGTGATTAGTTTCACAGTCAGTCACCGCGTCCTTGTCCGCCATAGCTAACGCTGTCACAGAACTCTGAAAATATTAAAAATTAATTATTATTATTTTCAGAACAGGCCCGTAGCCAGGATTTTGAGAAGCGGTGGCGGCGCTGTTTAGGCTTATATTATACAGTGTTAGGCACAAAGTGCCCCAAACAAGGGTGCGATATAAAAATTTAAAAAAAAATATTTTAAAAAATACGTCACAGGTAAGGGTAAGGGGAGGGGGGGGGGGTGTCGATCCCCACCCCCATTGTATATGGGCCTGTTAAAACATGACTTATTCAATAAAGTGTCATTTAAAGGGCCACCGTCCCAAATTTAAGACGAGTGTCACCGTACAAGCGCGTCTTATGCTATATTATGTAACATAATCTTTATAATTATGTGGCTAATATTAAAATTAACATTTTACTTACACATTATTACTTACAATATCAATTATGTGTATATCCAATGCGTTTGTAGTAGCTAATATGGTCCTTGGACTTTCGCCTATAATAATTTAGTACGTACTAAATTACTTTAAACAAAAGGACAGAGTAAGCTACTATTAAAAATTTGGATGTCCAGAAACACCTAGGATATACTGAACACATAATTATTGATATTGTAAGTAATAATATGTAAGTAAACGTTAATTTTAATAATAAAGAATTAGCCAACAATATGTTACAAATGGCATGTACGGTGGCACTCGTCTTAAAAGTCGGGACTGTCCCTTTAATTGGATGTTTTTAACCAATTCTTTATTAACCAAACATATATGTTACAAATAGAATTTTTTTTATTAACCAAACATGTTACAAATAGAAATAGATGCGCAATTAGGCCTACGGTGGCATTCCTCTTCAGTTCAGTTCAGTGTGTTTAACGTCCACATTCAGAGCAAGCTGTTATAGCATTCGTGGAAGAGTAGCATATGTGTCAATGTAACCATGCGTCTGACGTCCAATAACCGCTGATTTATAATCGATGTGTTTCTAGTGACGTCGTTAAATAAAACAAACTTTACTTTACTACGTCCGTGTGTTCTGTATTCCGGAAAATGTGTTTACGATGGGAACACAATGGCAGTAACTGTTGAACGTTATATCCGTTCATGTACAGACTGAACACAAAACTAAATACAAAGACACGAATAGTAATTATTGTTAGTTAAGGTTCAAGCACGTTTGTCATGGTCAGGAAGTCATGCTGCCTCGACTGCCTGCCCAGGATAGAAGTTACACAGGACTGTACATACCACAGCCTTTGTTAAACCATTTGTGGACACTGGTCGGCATAAATGGAAGTTCACCCACCCACTGAGCCTTGCGGAAAACTCGTTCTGGGTTAGAGTCGGTACTGGGATATACCGTATGCCACGATTCGAACCCAGTACCTACTATTCTTAAACCCGACGCTTTTAACCACGGAGACTTATGTTCATATTCCGTCGATACGTCTGCCTGTGACAGAACGTGTTTTCCAACCTTTCTTTTCTACCTGACATTATCAGCATTAAAAAATCGTAAAACCCCCAACTATTGAACAATTAACTAAACGACAATGCACTAATTGTGTTTACTGGTTATTTGTGCATGCACTAATGATATAAATTATGTTCCAGGTTCAAACCATGTCGCGTAACACGGGGTGTAATCGTTAAAAAAGCAATTACGTTTGCAGATAACAATCATGACCAGCTTCAAGCACGCGCAGTCGGTGTGGCTGACCTCAGTGGACTGAGTAATGACCCCAAAACGTCCAACTTTCGTGTCCATGCATACGACTGACTGTGTGTCGGTCACATACTTACACTGTTGTTGTTGTTTGTCGCGGGGACTTTCTGTCGTTGTGAGTCGGGGCTTGCTGTCCTGGGTAGGACACTTGACACAAGCCAACATTTGTGCCCAGGATGGACGTGCTTGAACCTTTAGTGGATGTGAGCACGTTAATAAGAGTTTCCGTTTCCGTTTCCAGGAGTGGGGCGGAGTTTAGGTGTAGGGCATCCGCCTCCGGCTCGATGGGATCGAAGGATCGATCCCCCTCAGGCGACCCGTTGGGCCATTTCCCGTTCCAACCAGTGATCCACGATTGGTCTATTAAAGGCCGTGGTGTGTGGTATCTTGGTTGTGCGAAAGTTCATATAAAAGATCCCTTGCTGCAGTTCGAGGAGAAGCCTATATGACGGCCACAGGTTTCGTCTGTGACCAAGTGTCGGTATAACCATGCGTTTGACATTCAGTAATCGCTGATGAATGAACAATGTGTTCCAGTGGAGTCGTTAAACAACAATACTTTATGTTATCTGTTGTCGTTGTGATATTAAATAAATGAGTTCATTACCATGTGTCAAGAAAGGAATCTAGACCAGTTGTTGTAGAGCGTTTGCCTGAAGTTGAAGGATCGATCCTCCTCAGTGGATTCGTTGTTTTGTTTTCCGTTCCAACAAGCCATCCTTGACTGGTATTATCCTTTATGTCGGAAAGTAAAGCAAAGCCACATTTATGCTAAATGAAAGGAGTAACTTATTTCGAGAAAGCGGCTTTTTTTCAGAGATTAATTTTTAAAATAGCACCTTGTTTGATAAAGTATAACACCACCGGAGAACATTGATTAATAATCAGCGGCTATAATATTGGATGTCAAACATGCGGTTATTTCGACACGTGGTCTCAGAAGAACCCTCTCACGCCGCATAGAGTACTCTTGACAGCATTAGGTTTCCTATGTGCACTTCCCACAGACAGGATAGGAAACCACACGGATTTTAAAAATCTTGTTGACAATCAGCAATAGCTATTGATCGTAGAGACATTAGTTTATCAAAGCTGTAGGTGTAAATTAAATTGTTGAAAGGCGGTACACTTTGTATTAAACATTGTACTCTAGTGTCAAACAAATCGTGTTTTCCCATGACACAGGTTTTCTCAGAGCCACTCTACCTTACCTTTGTAACTAAGTTAACGTTTGTTTGTTTAACGAAACCACTGGAACACATTGATAATTAATCAGCTGTTATTGGATGTCAAACGCTAGATTATAACGACAATTGGTCACAGAGGAAACCAGTTGTCGACATAATTTATAGGCTACCCTTCTTCAAATAATAGCAAAGGATATTTTATGTGCACTTTCCCACAGATAGGATAGCACACACCACGGTCTGCCATGGACAAGTCGTGGATCACTGGTTGGAACTGGGAATAAACAGGCGTAGAGTTGCGCCCCGCTCCTGTGTAACCAAGTAATTATATTCGTTGTAATAGCATTGTAAGGGATTTAAATCAATTGATAGTTAGGATTTATTTACGTGCTTACATAAAATTATTGAGGTTCAAGCACGTCCGTCCTCGATGCGTAGTCCAGCTGCTTCGACTGCCCACCGATGAGGTTGGTACGAGAGGAAACCCGCCGTTTATTACTAAACAGAAAGTGATATTTTATATGCGCTCTCCCATAGACATGACGGTATATATAACGGCCTTTAAGTATAGTAATGGGACACTGTCCGGTTTAGATGGTCTACACCTACCCATTGTTACCATATTCTGACTCAATAGCAGATTTATCGTTTCGTGTTGGGGTGTCGTTAATCATCCATTTATTCATTCATTCATTGCGACTTATGAAGCACTCACTAGGGTTGGAGTCGGTACTGCGATTAATAATCCCATCGCCTCGAGCCTGGTGATCTAACCAATACACCACGAGACCGGTAATCGACCTCACCGTACAGAGACGTAACCACGCCTCCTATAAGGGAAATAACTGGCAGTTGCTATGTAGGTCAAGCTATCCCGTATCTATGGCGAAACTGCGTTATAACACATACGTTTGTCGATCGCTCTGTTCATCTTTAACTTGCGTTATCGCTCTGTATTTCGTTCATCGCTTAAAGACAGTACATCTTGTACTAAATGGTATGCTCTAATTTCAAACTAAGCATGACAGACATGTACACGAACGGACAACAGACTAAAATGAACACAAAAAAACGCTTCACCTTGAACATGACTTTAATGGCAGAAAAATAAAACTCTTACATCTTTATAATTCTGAATTTCAGCAAATATAATATTGGTAACGACCTTTCGGCCTGTAAAATAAAAATATTTCATGTACTTTTAAGTCTTTGTAGTCATTCTACAATATACGATATACACACAGAATAGTAAATAATATTAAAATAGAAAATTCTAAACTATAGTTGGATGTGTGCAACAACAACTTAGGCTTTGTCTTTTACATACATCTATTTATACAAATAATATATAATATATAATATATATATATAATATATTTTAAGAAAAGCATAAACATTCACATTTTATTATAAACACTTAAACCCAATCTGGGCACGTGACAATATTGATAAAATAAATCTATTTTCTTCTCACTTTCTTTCACGGACTAAAAAATACTTTGCCAGCTGGGTAAAATATAATTCATTTAAAAAAAAACCGCAATTGTATGCCGCGTTTTTTCTTTGAACATAACGTACAAACAATAAACAATGTTAATTGCATCTCTATGGCAACGGACTTCGTCCGTAGTAACATTAATAAACAACAGACATTAAATATGCGAGAATCCTCAGATATGTACGTCCACTTCGGATACAAGAATCAAAGCAATTTTTTTAAAATAAATATACGATGCCCTGAGTTAATATTGGCAGATTTGATTTTGCATATTTTTCAGCTTCTAATCAAGTTATACTATAAACAATTAATTATGATGAATAGTGATGGTGTATAAACACTTGTAAATAATTCACAAGTTTCCAATTAAGCTTACTTTTTTACTAAAACAGTTTGCGTTTCTAACGTAGCTAAACATAATTATTCCGAGATAGTTTTACGGACATATCCGAGAATTCCCGAACGACATTTCAAGCGATCCCAGCGTGACGTCACAATCATGGTCACATAATAATAATTATTATTATAGATTATCTCAAGTGTTGCGCTGAACACACTCGACACATATATAATGATATTGAAATAATAAAATACTCTCACAAGTATAATATAATACTTTTCGATAAACGCACATTTGTATAGCTTATATTATATATTTCCAGGCTGCATTCGATCGAAATGTAGAGAATGTTCAACGACCAACAGAACTAGTGTTTAACGCGAGCTATTCTTGATCTTTTTTCACGTCAATTATATTATTGTAGATCTTCAATTATTAGCAATCGAGGTATCGTTAGATAGTCTCCAATTTAGCACATACATCGCTGGGTATCACAATAAAAATTGTGACGTCAAATTTGTAACAGCATAATTATTATCAGATTAAAGCGATTTACGAGGCTTACGATTCCGTTTCGCGACATAAAATATAACATACACTGTTCGGGTCATTTAATTATTACGTGTAGTAACAAGAGATCAAAGATAATGGATTATCTAATTAATAATAATAAATCTATGAAATTCTCTAATTTCGGTCGAAAACGACCTAGAATAGTTTATATTATAATTTAATAAACACACATATATTATTATAATATTAATATTATTATTAATAATAATACCATTCACACAGATCCATGGGTATGTTGTAGAACAGTAATCTCATAACTTGTGAAGGTACAACGAGACATAGTACAGAAGAAAGAAAAAGAAACAGTGACAGAGAAAAAAAATATTAGGAAACAAACAAAAAAGTTTTGGAGTATCATCGATCAATTAATAATAGAAAAAAAAAACAAAAAACAAAAAACAAAAACGAGCAAGGTAAGTAAATAAATCATGAAAATATACGGATTGCCTGAGTTGGAGTTTGCTGGCAGACAGGACAGAACCTGTCGCTGGGTGGCCTGCCCATAATACGCCCTGCGCATTCCATGCAGAACAGGTTGTGGCCGCACGGCACCAGGGCCGCCACGACCGTACCCTCTGAGCATATCATGCAATGTTTTCTTGGTCGGACCAGGCCGATACCGGAGCCGATTGCATCGCTGGACAAGGTGGGTATGGGGCTGGTCGTGCCGGGGCTGCAGCTGGTCGGGGAGCCGCTCGATGTGGACGACATCCCGTTGATGCCGTTCGAGTAACAACCACCAGGCACGTGCGACGACGATCCGGAGAAACCGTTCATCCCATTGGTCAACGGGTCGCTGCGGATTCTGCGCACTATCTGGTGGTCGCCGGGCGATGTCGTGCCGGTCGAGTGGTTCGTATTGCTTAAGGGACTAGCACTTCGGCAGCTTCCGTTGTCCAGCATCGGCGGCGAGATTCGGGACGAGCCCCCCGCGAAGCTGCTGCTGCGGCGCGGACTGTCCCCGCAGGGCGGCGAGTTGCTGTTAGTACTACCGAACAGAGAGACTAGATGGTTGTGGCTGTCGCCAAAGTCCGGCCACATGGAAGGAGAAGGGGGGATGGGGTCGAAGGAGGGTGACCCGATGCCCTCGTCGTTGTTGTCGTACACTCCGAACGCACTGAAGCTGTTACCGAAACCGTTTGAGATGGGATTAGTGAATTCAGTCAGTTTGTTGGAACCGTTCACAGGCGGGAAGTTGAAGATGGTTGGCTCCTGGGTGCGTCTAGACGTCGTCGTCGTGCCGTTGCTATTCACAGAGCCGCTGCCGTAGGAAGTAAATGCCGAGTTCGAAGACGATTGTGGTTTGTAGATTGAACCCATGAAGTCCCCACCGTTTAGTTCGTGAAAACCGGAATCGAGTCCGTTGCTGTGGAACTCGTCCGAGTTGGCGTTAGGCGGAAGTGACGCAGTATCCACAAGGCCACCGGTTCGCATTGCTATGTGGCTCTCGATCTCCTGCCGCGAGCGCTCCACGTTCTCCGGTAAACCGGTCACCTCGAAAACCGGCTCCTTGTCCCGGCTCGGGGTAACAATGTACGTATGAGTTTGTTGCTGTATTCGTTTGATCGTCGCACCTTTGGGACCGACCACCAGTCCGACCACACGGTAAGGGACACGCACTTGTATGGTCACCTGCCCGGGGGCGTTGGGACTGGGCGGCCCGGGGGCAAGGCCCGTGCTGTTGTTTGAACCGACGCTGGACACACTGCTGTTCCTCCTAGAAGCACGAATCTGACTGAAGTGTTCGGCGGCGGAGAGAATCTCCTTCTTGGCGGCGCACACGTCCTCCTTCCTGCCCGTCACCACGAACACTGGCTCCTCCCCTCGCACGGGCGTCTTGATGTACGTGTTCGTCTTCGCTCTTAAAGCTTTTATTTTGCAACCTGAAACAATAGAAATGGTAAACGTCAGCATTGGATGCAAAAACAATTCACTGTAGCTAATATTACCAAACAAACAAACAAACAAACAAACAAACAAACAGGGTGCAATTTGTTTTTAAAAATTGTGATTACCATTTTATTTTACTGGATGGGGAATGGAACAGCAACTACTGGAATTTGATTAGCACTTATATAAAATGAGTAATAATATTGCATCACGATCGCAAGATTTTGCATCGCTTTTTGCGATGCGAACACGGTAATTTTGCAGCCTAGGAAGTAGAGGTGATGGGCTCTACATGTTTTTATATTATAATGCTGACGTCGTATACTAAAATAGAATAGTAAATGTCAACATTGAATGCAAAAACAATCACTGTAGCTAATAAGCAAACAAACACGAGATCGCGGTGGGCTCTATGTTGTTTCTATCATGCTGACGTCGTATACTTTATTATTCATCTGACAATGCTGGATTTTTCTAATGGTATATTTTCAAAATGAGTATCAATGTATCCATGGATGAAAATATGGGTGGGTGGAAAAAGGGATGGAATAACAGATATCATTATCGACGGATGTAATAATAGATAGACGCATCGATGGAATGGGACCATTATAGATGGATGCATGGAAGTATGGAGGACGGTGTAATGCATACATGGGTGGAATATTAAAGAAACAGATTAACCGACAGACGGACAATGGAATAATCCCTGAACTAATTTAAAGACACATAAATCGGTGCAATCAACAGAATAATACACGGAAAGGCATCAAAATGGACGTATGAATGGACGGACGGACGGATCGGACTAGCAGACGTCATAGATAAACTCTATAGAACACGTACTACACACGATGGAATCCGAAATGGAAACAATGCAAAGAACTGAATGAATTTCCAAATGAATGGATGCTGCTTATGGCATACAGGAATACACATTTTGCGTCGGTGCCAAACAACTGTAACGTGTTTCGTCCACGTGGGTCACGTGACGGGTTCACAATAACAAAGATGATGAAGCTCCTGCCACTAAGTAATGGTTCACGGAATGTCTCGACCTTGCTCGATGCTGTATGGCGACCCCATTAATAAACGCGTTACTGTGCAGGCAAAATAGTATCTCGATACTCAAAGGGCACCAGTTCAGACACAGATGCTTCGCCTCTCGGTTGTATCTCATCTCACATTATCTAGACAACAGATCTAATGTATTGGAACTAACTCTAGCCCATTTGTTCGTAACGCCAAACAAAAAAAAGGTTTATTTAGAAGATAGTTTGTTTATTTAATGACACCTTGATTATTAATCAGCGGTTATTGGACGTCAGACGCATGGCTATATTGACACATGGTCTCATAGAAAACCTGCTATCGCCGCTACATAGGCTATTCTTCTGTGTATTTTCCCACAGACATGATAGTACACACCACGGCCTTTGATAGACCAGTTGTGGATCACTGGTTGATAGGTTTATTTAAGGCTTCACGATTCACGTAAGGCTTCATTTAATATCGGAATGTGGGTGGGAGGGGTTTGGGGCGTGGAGATATGCGTGAAAGCAGCGAAGATCAAAATGATCCAGAAAAATACTCCCGATGGGGGAATTAAGGAACCCCGCAGAACACACTGCCACAAAACAGAAACAGATGAACACGCACGACATAATAATTATTAGAAGCACTCCCTCCCCCAATCACCGCACAGAAGTACAGAGCGCGGCCTTGAGAGTTCCAGACAAGAAACATCTCGGTATGTATCTTAAGTGGGAAGACAGGCAGGCAGGCAGGCGGGCAGGCAGCCGGCACACCGCCAGATCGGTTTCCCCCATCCCAGATGAAACCAAACACCTCTTGCAGGAGGAGATAAGCCACCGAAAAGCTAATTACTCCGTGAGAATCTCGGCGAGTCGCCAAAGTCGGGCACGCTATCAGACTGACATATAAATAACTTGCAAACCAGAGGGAGAGTAAACAACCGTGTTGATAAAACACGCGCAAAAAAAAAACAGTTGAAAAAACACATACACGCAAACGCACACTACACAAAACGGCGGGACGTAGAGTAGATTATTATTTTAAAAATCGATTTTAAATATGGAACAATTAGTTAAATTATGTATGTGTTTATATCCAATTGAGTGTTCAAGCACGCCTGCCCCTGAACTTGCAATCTAGCTTCCTCAACTTCTGCACAGAAGTTAGTGTTAACTATGAGAGAAAACCCGCTACTCTTATTTGGTATGTAGCAAGGGATCTATTATATACACTTCCCCAGACAGTACATACCACAGCCTTAAATACCCAATAGTGGAATACTGGCCTGTGTATTAGTTGTATTACTAATTGAGACTTACAGATGCTCACTATGGCTTGGAGCAGGTGTACAAGGAATACCAGTCCGTAGGAGTCTAGGTACAAAACCAGTTACAGTGCATAACGCACTCGAGCCTACATACCTGGGATTCTTACGGCAAACAAGACTTGCATATATCACATAGTATTATTGCGTCTCTTGTTTACAGTTACTCTACGACTTGTAGACAGCGTTACATTTTATGGATCAGGTTATTCGCTTCATACCGTAAAGATTCGTTTTATTATGTAATCCATTTTGTTACGATGTTACCCGACATGAGTCCCTGTTGGACATGCATTCAACTGACACAAGACAAGTACTCCGATTATAAACCCCATAGCCTCGAGCAGTTACAAACCCAGTACACGCCAGTCTTAAGGCTGGTGGTCTAACCACTACACAATCAGTCACTCAATCAATCTATCTATCTATCTATCATTTGACACATGTTTATATCCACTGAAGGTTTAAGCACGTCTGTCTTGGGCACATCCTCCGAATTCCACGATGGATGTGTCCAAGACAGTGGGGTTGGTGGGATTATAGGGCTATAGAATTTACAATACAGTATATAAACAAACCCACTATTACACAACGGAGACCAGTGGCGTGTTCAGAACACAAATACATCGAGAATACTAGCTAGACTGGTTTTTGAACAAAATATTAAAAGAATGTATTATGATAGAACACGATTGGTACCAGTCAAATTATGCGAGATTTCGCCATCCTGAACCCGTCTAGAACTATTTATTTTACCCCATCAGGTATACTCGAATAGATGAGCACATCTTTGTATGCAGACGACAGACGCACGATTCACTCACAGTCACTCACAGGTCGCTCGCTCGCTCCAAGTCTAACTAAGCGGGTCAAGCAGCTAGCTATCTGCATGTTGAGGAGGAAAACGTCGCACACTCTCAGTGCATCAGTCTCCGTCACTTGCATTGTATCGATCCGCCACTGTGACACAATTCTCAGTCGCCGCATTAAGCCAAACCAAACATATTTTGTCTACGCCGGCAGCGAACCTAGCGCAGTAGTAGTCCTTTGTTTCAGTGGTCGCGTAGCGTAGTCCAGATACAGTTTGTACGCTACTGGAACGCATCGATTATAAATAAGCGGTTATTGGACGTCAGACGCATGGTTGTATTGACACATGGTCAAAGAGGTAAGCAAACATATTTTGTCTATGCCGACAGCGAATTACTTTTGTTTCAGTGGTCGCGTAGTCCAGATAAAGTGTGTTTGTTTAACGACGCCACTGGAACACATCGATTATAGATCAGCGATTATTGGACGTCAGACGCATGGTTATATTGACACATGGTCTCAGAGGAAAACCGTTGCCGCCACATAGGCCTCTCTTCTTCGATTAACAGCAAGGGATCTTTTATATGCACTATCCCATAGACAGGACAGCACACACCGCGAAATTTGATAAACCAGTCGTGTTATCGCTGGCTGGAACGGAAAATACTACAAAATATCACCCAAAAAATGTTTTGCGCTGTGGAGGATCGATCCCTCGACCCATCCCACAGGCAGACACTCGACACTCTACCTCTTCGCGTAGTCCAGTGTCAGACCAGAGGTCGGGAAAATAAAATCCCAGTAATCGCATGCGACGTAATAAGACGATTACGGAGATAGTGTTGGGTTGCCGCGTTATGTAACAGTTATTTACTTTGCGAATTACTGCAGTCACCTTGACACTAATAAGTTTGTTTACCAAGATTCTGGAAAATTAGGTCCTTGTCGTGTAAAGGAACAAATTGAAACAAAATTGTATAACCTAATAGCCGAAATGTAAAATAATTAGTTTATCCAATTTACTTTATATTTATATGTGTTGTGCTTATAGAGACTATGGTACCATAATGTATGCTAATGAAAACCAACTAGATATTCTAAAAAAAATAAAAATAAAAAAATTAAAAAAATATATTCTATTAGTATACAATGAAACTATATTCCTTAGTTACCCATACGTCTATAGTGTTAATGTTATACTTACAGAATGATTAGGATAGCATGCTAACGATAACGTATACACTCTTAAACTATAAATAATACTCTATTATCTATCATACAACGAAATATGTCTGTTACCTATCCATACGTCTATTAGTATTAGTGTGTATTAACACTGTATAGACAGTATTTAACTCACATTACTGCAAGGCCAAACCAAGAGAAGAATTTAGGGCATCACTTAGGAAAATTAACGATACATATTAGTTTCGCAGCTAAATTTTAAAGTAACGCCATCGCTTGCGTTTATTTCGGCGGAGTCCGGAAACGGAAGCAGGTCATAAAACATGCATATAGGTAATTACGCCAGTGCCGCACGTACGCCAAGTATAAACATCAAGCTGGTAGGCGATGATCAAAGATACAGGTGTGCCACTACCACGATCAATGGGTCAGACGAACTTAATACCAAAAACACTCTCAGCGTGGGAAAAAAGTATAGATTTTTTTTTCAGGATACACGTTAGACATTACAGTTAAGTGTTGTATAGCTGGACATTCATGCAGCGGCCCCATAGGAAATATAAATAATATATTTACGTATATTAACGTAGAAAATGCGTACCTCTGCACATGAGTGTGTTGAAGAGATATTGCTAGAAAGTCGAGTTGGCCTGCACAGAGTATTCACGAATTACAGCCAAATCAGTGGAGATATTAGTTGTTTGCAAGGGGTGACACAACTGGAACACATTGATTATTAACCAGCGGTTGGGATGGGATATAACACATCGGATCCAATGAGGAGAATCGAACCTTCGACACAACGCACCTCGAGAAAACAGAAGGCTATTCGTTTTACTCTCTTGAAAGAGCTCGCTGCTAACAGAAATGGCCGCTCAATCTATATCAACGATTTCTTCACATATCAACGCCGTGACACGTACAGATGTGACACAGCATCTACCAAATCCCCAAACGACAAGATACATGTCGATGACTAGGCGTCAAAGATAAGACTATTAAATCTATGACACCGCATCTATCAATTCCCCAAGCACCAAAACAAGATACATCTTGAGGACTAGGAGTTAACAGATATACTTTTAAGGCTACATTTTGATTAGCGACATCACTGAGGCATATTTAATTTCGATAAATGATCCATGCTTTATCCTTGGGGTTCTTGTTGTATAGGGAATAGTTCGTGGAGGAATGTCAGAAAACGGAATGACTGTGAAAGGTTATTTGGGTAATTAGAGAGAAGTGCTATAGTGGTGACGTGTGATGTGTGGCGTTATAAGTGCTAGTGTAACTTCCCTGCATATCCCCACCCAGTGACTAACGCTCATGCTTGTAGGTTCAGAATTAAAAGATAAATCTTGTTTAACGACACCACTGGAATACATTGACTATTAATAGGGGCTATACTGGATGTCAAGCGCACGGATGTATCGACACTTGTTTACAAATGAAACGCGTTGTCGCTACATGTATACGCTACTCTTACCGAATAATATCAAGTTATCTTTTATGTGCACTTTTCTACTGACATTCTAGCATACCACATTGCCTTTGATCAACCAGTCGTCGATCCCTGGTTAGAACAGGAAATAACCCAACGGGTTCACGTTCAGATTAAATAATCATCTCTAAAATTCTCAAATGGACGGCGACACACTCATGCAAGTCTAGATAATATACGAAATAATTATTATAAATGCATCTGTATTAAATTGGCAATTACATGCAGGGTTGGAAACAAAGAGAGTTGTTACTGGTAGCCAACTATATCGATATTATGATAGCCCAGTTCCACATCTAAGTGAAAAAAAGATTATCCACCGACAACTTTCCCTTTTGATCACGGTTCCATTTTAATCTCGGTTCCTTTTTAATCTCGGTTCCTTTTTAATCTCGGTTCCTTCAATTGTCGTCGGCTTATTGGACTCCCACCACTACACATATTGCAATCAGTATTAAGCAATTGGGAGATTAAGCAATTGGGAGAACAAGCAACGTGGACAAAGAATAAAGCAGTGCAGTGCAAACAATGATAGTTGCAGCTCATCAGTGCCAGATTGACTGTGGTACCAGCACCTGGTTTCGCATACTCACAGACACACGCGCTCTAAGCTATCTCTGGAATGACTGACTGATGGACTGACTACACGTCATGACAATCATCTCATTGTCGTGCAAGAGAAACCAGCAGCAGTAACAGACACGGTGGAAGTAAAGAAACACATTGATTATAAATCAGCGGTTATTGGACGTCAGACACATGGTTATATTGACACATGTTCAGAGGAAACCCGCTGTCGCCGCTTCATGGGCTACTCTTACCGAAAAACAGCAAGGGGTCTTTTATGTGCACTAT